>ML859941.1:0-17004 GCA_009831015.1 Picea engelmannii
GTGTAGCATTCAATCTCATTATTCAATAGGTCAAACTTATTGTTGCAGCGTTGTCTACTTATTGACTGTTGATTATTTCTTAGCTTTCTTGGTTGTATGTCTCTAGACTTAATTTGTCAAGTTGAATTCTGTGAAGGTTTGGTATTTGGTTGCATCAATATTGTTTGTGGGAAGTAATTATTCCTTCGAAATATTAAGTGCTCATGTCTAAGTTTGTAGGAACAATTTACAGATTTGTGACCAAAATTAGAACAATAGAAACAATAACCATAGAAAAATTCTTTGTACCTGGAAAGCAGTTGTCTTCTTTGAGAAAATCGATTTCTTCCATGTTGATGGCGTCTTTCAGCAGGGAGCGCATTATTTCTATGTTCTGCAGATTTAGTGCTGGCACCTTTTTCTTTGCTTGTCCTAGGAAGCTGATTGTCTTCCTTTGTTTCTACAGGTTTGTTGCAGTTATTGGTTGTACACTTGACAAACTTGATTTGTTCCTCATTTCTCGCCTTACTTCTACCTGATCCTTCTTCATAACCCAAACCAGTTTTCAGCTTTGGATTCCTTTGTTGGTTCAGAATGGTGGCTAGTCCTTCTGAGACTTTGATACTTGATAGATTATTTTTATACAAGGCTTGGAACTTCTCCATTTATTTCCTCGTTTTCACTACTTCTTGTTCTAAAGCTTCACATTGTGCCCTCTTTTATGATAGCTATTGTTTCAGAATATCTTCGATTTTCCTTACCTCCTCTAATTCCACTTTTAATAGGACAAGGTCTTCATCAGGTCCTTTATTGTCTTTCTCAAACTGTATCAAAAATTGTCTTTGCTTTCTGTTCTTAATTCTTAGTCTGTCAATCTCTTCCAGTGCACTGATCAGTTCTCCTTCCATGTCAACCACAACTTTTTCTTCATTAACTTCACTTCATGTGCTGTTATTATCATAATCCTCTTTGGCCATAAGTATGAAGTCATTTAATTTATCTTCAATAGGGGAGTCATAGTCTTCATCATCTGAAGGATCATACTCATTGTTTACGCAAAGACTTTTCTTCTTAAAGTTATTCTCTTTAAAGAAATTTCTGTGTTTATGCTTCTCTTCATCATCATACGTCTGATCCTTTCTTTCGTGGGGACATTTATTTGCAAAATGACTTATTATACCATAGTTGAAACATTTGAAAGGTAGTTTACCTTTGTATTTTCCTGATCCCTTCTTCATTCTCTTCAAAAAAATTTCTTCAAGTTCATTGGGCTCAGAATCCTCATTCTTGTCTGCTTTGAATGATGCTTCTCTAGAGGTGGGTTTATCTTTAACTATTCTCATTTCGTAAGCAGTCAATGTTCCTAGAAGTTGATCAAACTCCAAGGTTTTTAGATCATTAAGTTCTTCTATAGCAGAGACGTTTGGGTTGAACCTATCTGGGAGAGATCTCAATATTTTCTAAACTAAAGAAGGTTCCTCAATTTTTTCACCAAGTGCTTTCATTGCATTTACCATTTATTCTACTCTCAGAAAGTACTTCCCAACTGTTTCATCTTCCTTCATCTTCAGTTGTTCAAACTGTATTCTGTAGGTTTGAAGCTTGGCGTCCTTTACCTTCTCATTACCTTCATAACTTCTAATGAGTTTGTCCCACATTTCTTTGGCAATTCCTAGGTGCATAAATTTTACGAATTCTACTTCTGCAAGCCCACTCAAGATAACATTCATAGTCTTAGCATTGAAACTAAATTCTAACTTGTCATCCTTATTAGCTAGCACAACTGGCTTTACATAACCAATATCTACCACATCCCAGACATCTGCACCTAAAGCCATTATGTAGGTTCTCATTCTAACTTTCCAGAAGGAAATGTTTGTTCCATTGAACAAAGGGGCCTTATTGGTTGAATTTCCTTCATGGCTTGACATGTTTAAGCTCTAGGATCTACCCTTAGATAGAAGGGACCGACTCTGATACCAATTGTTGACCAACTGAGAGGGGGGTGAATCAGTTGTTCTCGTGCTTAAACAATTATGGTTCTTTTAAATTCTTTACAAGGCACTCAATGATGATCACAATAATGTAGGGAAATAAGCAATGGCACATTCAGCATCAGTCACATATATGAGAAACACAGAGATAGATATTTTCCCGAGGAAACCCATACAGAGTAAAAACCTCTTCTTCTTTATATGATAAGTATTATTTACATTCTTTACATTATCATACATATGAGAACCAACTCATTGTGAGGCTACAACCTCTGTTTTGCAAGTTGCAACTTGCTGAGAGAACCAACTCTCTGTTTTTCTCTAGCACCCACTAGAAGGAAGCACCAACTCCCTGGATTCTCTAGCACCAACCAGAGGGAAGCACCAACTCCCTGGTTTCTCTAGAACCAACTAGAAGGAAGCTATAACTCCCTATGTTCAAGCACCCACTTGAACCTTTGAGGACACCAGTCCTCCCTAGCACCTCCCAACCACCCTAAAATATGAATATGAAATACTGAAACCAATTACAGTGATATAATGTTCAATAATAGCTTACCAGTCTCATCACTGTTCTGCAAGATTTTGCTACTTGGTCTTCCTCACTGTCTTCCAGCATTCGTCTGCTGCCCATTCTGTTCTTTTGCCTTTTGTGCTCTATGTGCCACTCCCATTCAATGCACCTTTTCTTTCCTTGCTATTTCAGTTGTTGCACTACCTCTATACTTCCTCACACATGCATTACTTCACCTCAGCAACAACAACTTCATCACTTCTCTGTATCGTGTTCTTATATCTTTTGTGCACCTTGTGCATGCAATGTGCACAATGCTTCTGCATCTCTTCACAGTGAGTGCTCTGTCTGATCATCATTACGACTTCTCATCTTCTCTGGCAGTTTGCCCATGCGTTCATCATCACTGGATGTCATGCTGAGATTCCTCAGCCTCTCTGACAGTTGAGACTCCTTGTCTTCTCTGGCACAATCGAGCTTATCCTTTCTGTTTCAGTTACAGACTTCAATGCTCATCCATCTGTCAATCCCCTCTAAGAATAGTCTTCATTCACTGGAAGAAGCTTGGAGACTCTTCAGCTCCTCTGGCAATCACACAGAAGTCTCTTCGAATCTTCTGGCAGAAACCATCAATGGTTTCTAGCAGTTACACTGTGAAGAGAAACCTTAGCCCTCCGATCATACTCAAATTCACTTGCACTGTTGGATTGGCTCCATGGGATCTTGCATTCATTTCGGCATTTTAGCATTCGTGTGACCAAGTGTCTTGACACTCCCAGTCGTGATCCCTGAAACTATGAAAATGAGCTTGTCTGCACTAGCTCCTTCCCCCATCTTCCACTGATGTGACCACATGCTACATCCATTTCACCTTTTCGGTATTTTCGCGAACTTATGACCTTCATCGACCATGATCAACGGTCCACGATCTCAATGAATTGACGGTCCAGATCCCATCGTGAATTTGCATCTCGTTGTTCCTTAGATGGAGGTTCTCGTCACTCCAAGTCGCAATAGGTGAGACTCTGAGATGGATCTTAGATCAACGGTCCAAAATCTTGGTGTATTGACGGTCCATATCAGATCTTGAATCAACGGCTCCGATCATATCGTGATTTCGCATATCACAATTTCGACATTCTTGTTGCAAAGTGTTTCGACACTCCAACTTTCGGTATCCAAAACCCTGAAATGGGGTTGGATCAACGATCCACATCAAACCTTGATCTGATGGCTCAGATCATTTTGCGATTTCGGCATTCCTGTGGTATTGTTTCTTGACTGTCCAAGTCACGATTCACGAAACCCCGAAATGGAGTCTTTGACATGCTCTGATCTTCTGCCACGCGTCCCTCTTGGATCAACGGTCAAGATTTTATCGAGGCTTCGCAACTCCACGATCCTTTGTTGTGCCTGATCAATGGTTCAGATCAGTCCTCGATCCGATGGTTAGGATTATTTCACGATTTCGCATATCGCGATTTCGGGACTCCTGTGGTAGGAGTTCTTGACATCTCCATCTCCCGATTTCCGAAATCCCGATAGCCAAAACTCTGAAATGGAGTTGGACCACTGCTTCGATCTTTCACTTTAAAGAATGTGCAGGTTCTTCTTGATCCAACGATGGTCGGAACCTATGCGCAGATCTGATGCCTGAGATCTGTCCTCCTCTTCTATGCGTTCTTCTTGTCTACAATCTAATCTGATGGTCCTCCTTCTTTCGGGAATTTAAATGGGATCCAACGATCACTAACGCTTCTACTCTCGATCTTAGGCACTACGTTCGACTCTGCACTAATTTCTCCTGAGCTTACTTTGTCCTTGTTTTTCCTTCGTTGCATACTCTGATCTTGCCATCAGTGACAAGCACATATTGCCTATAAAGCATGCCAACCATCCTCTGCACTATCCCTTCTAATCTTATCGAGCTTTCTCTGCAGCGTCTTCCCAAAATACTTCTGGTGCCCGTCTATTACATTATTCCTGTACTCAAGCCATCATCGTTGTTGTACTTTCCATCAATGACAAGCATACGCTGTCTGTAAAACATGCTAACACATAGTTTGATGGACATAAGCATGCATTATGGAGCATAAGGATGAAGACATATATACAGGCATAGGGATTTGAAATTTGGCAATCAATTGTAGATGGATACACAGTACCAACAGTTCCGCCAACAAATGACAAAGCAGTGAAATTCGATCATAATAATTCCAAAGCCACAAATGCACTTCTAAATGGTCTTGGTGAAACAATATTCACCAAAGTTTCACATTGTAAATCCGCTAAAGAGATTTAGGACAAACTTCGAAATATTTATGAAGGAGATTCAAAATTAAAAGCAACAAAGCTTCAAACTTACAAAGGTCAGTTTGAACAACTAAAGATGAAGGAAGATGTGAGTATTGCAACTTACTTCTTACGAGTCGATGAAATAGTAAATGAAATCATAGGATTGGGAGAAGAAATTCAAGAATCTGTAATTGTTCAAAAGGTACTAAGATCTCTTTCTATGAGATTTTACCCTAAGATATCAGCACTAGAATAAAGAGTAGATCTAAACTCAATAAGCATGGACAAACTACATGGAATCTTCACAGCATATGAAATGAGAACTGAATAAGAAAATCCAGATGAAAAAGAAGCAGCCTTCAATGCATCCAAAAGATCAAAGCAAAAGGGAAAGAAACAAGAAAAAGAACATAGCAACAATACTGACGTCTGAAAAGATGATGAAGAAGTGGCCAACTTTGTCAGAAGACTGAACAAGGGAACCGACGGTAGGTATAGAGGTAAACTTCCTTTAATTTTTTTTAATTGTGATGGTATTGGTCATTTTTCTAACAAATGTCCTCATAAGAAAAAGATAAATGATGAAGGTGACTCAAAAAGCAGACAAACATATAAACAAAAAAGAACCACAAAGAAATTTTTCAAGAAAATCTTATGAACCAAAGAAGACATCTCATCATCAGATGAAGATGAAGTCAGTGACAGTGAGACGGAAAGGGATCTATTCATGGCAGTAGAAGAATCTGATAAAGAATACTCCGAAGTAGAACATGAAGAAGCCGGATAAGAAATTGAAGAGGCATAAGTTGACTACCGAGAGGAATTGATGAGTGTCATAGAAGTTATAAGAAGAGAAAAGAGGAAAAAAAAGAAGCTACAAGAGGAACTAGACAAGAAAGAAGACACTCGGGAATTAGAACAAATGATCACAAATTTGAAGGTTCAAATTGAAGAAGATAAAAGAATTGAAGAATCACTCAAAGAAAAACTAGAAGAAAGAGACAGGATCATTGAAAATTTGGAAGCAGAGATTGTCACATTAAGAAAGGATCTTCAAAAGAAAAATATGCAGAACAATTCAAAAGTTGTGAATGACATTATTAGCAGTCAAAGGCCTAATCATGACAAGTCCGGACTTGGATACTGTCAAACAGAAAAGGGATCAAGTTCCAAAACAACAGAATATGAAACATATCCAAAAAGCTATGCAGAAACAATCAAAGTGGATAGGAAGGTCTACAGAGAAAATTATAGGGACACTCCTCCAATGAGAAGATTCATATTTCAGAATCAACGACCAACAAAAATAGATAGATCTCAGTAAGAAGAAGGATTCATAAGAGCACCTCCTTTCAGAAAATCTTCAACTCCCATGTATCAAGCTATATTTTTTGGTTTATGTTATTTATGTAATAGTTTTGGACATAAAGCTGTGAATTGCATAGCTAAAAACATGCACACAAACAACTTTGAAAGTCATACACAAAAGGGTTATCCAAGAAGGTCTAGTGAAACACAAAGAAGAAGTTACAATAGGTTTGAGTCATTGAGCACTGAAGTGGAATGCTACAAGTGTAACAACTTTGGACACATGGACAAATATTTTAGAATGACAATCCCTCCTAGAAAACCACAACAGAACAACAACAATCACAGACATGAACCTCAAAAAAGGACATGGATAAGAAAGCATAATCAATACATCAATGAAGAATGCACACTCGATTTACAAGCTAAGAAGAACAAATGTGGTTGGTATGTTGACAGTGGTTTTTCAAAACACATGACAAGTGATAGAGACAAGTTTCTTAAATTAATAAAGGAAAGATATGGATTAGTCTCCTTCGAAAATGATGATTCAACCAAAATCATTGGAAAAGGCACAGTCAGAATTGGGAACAAGAAAGCAAAGGCAAAAAATTTTCTACTAGTAGAATATATGAAACATAATCTTCTAAGTGTGAGTCAAATGTGTGACCAAGGTCATAAAGTTACTTTCGATTCACAAAAGTGCGAGATAAAAAAAGAAGGTTCAGGAAAATTGATTGCTACAGTTGCGAGAACTTCAAGCAACATATATGTGTTAAGTGAAATTGGAAATGAAAAGTCTTGTCTAGGAAAGGAAGATGAAAGTTGGCTATGGCATAGAAGAATGGGTCACATACATTTTGATAACCTTGTCAAAGTCAACAAAAGAGAAGCAGTTAGAGAAATGACCTAGATCACAAAACCAACCAACACTTTATGCAAGCATTGTCAACAAGGAAAGCAAATAAAGACCAGGTTCAAATCAAAGGAATATGCAATGACAAGACCACTGGAAATTGTGCATACTGATCTAGTTGAATAAACTACAACAAAGGGTTTAAAAGGTGAGAAATACTTTATTTTATTAGTTGATGATTATACAACAATGACTGCAGTTTGCTTTCTCAAGAATAAGTCAGAAGCTTTTGAAAACTTCAAGATCTACGAGGAAATAGTTGAAAATGAAATGGATTCAAAAATCAAATACTTGAGATCTAATAATAGAGGAGAGTTCACTTCAAAGGAATTTATGGACTACTGCAGCAGTCATGGAATAAAAAAACAATTTTCTGTTGCTAGGACACCTCAACAGAATGGAGTTGTTGAAAGAAAGAATAAAACAGTACAGGAAATGGCTTGAACAATGCTAATGGGTTCCAAACTGACAAATATTTTTTGGACATAGGCATTGCATACAACATTTCAGATTCAAAACAAAGTAATTCTCAGAAAAAACACTGACAAAACTCCCTACGAGCTATGGAAAGGAAGACCAACAAATGTGAAGCATTTCATAGATTTTGGAAGCAAATGATACATCAAAAGAGAAGATGGCAGAATGGGAAAGTTTGATTCTCGTGTGGACAAAGGAGTACTTGTTGGTTACTCAAGTACAAGAAAATCATACAAGTGTTACACCATGAGATTGAGCAAAGTTGTGGAAAGCATCAATGCAACAATTGATGAAACATGTAGACAAGAATTGAAGGAAGAAGAAAATGAATCAATGGAACAACTTTACGAAGAAGAAACATAAGATGAAAAATAAGGGGAAGACGAAGAGTATCCGATAGAAGAAGAAGAACAGGTTCATCTAGTGACTCCAAAGACACCTAGCAGACGATTACAGAAGAATCATCATTTAGATCAGATTATTGGAAACAAAGATGTAGGAGTTGAGACTAGAAGAAGAATGCATTCACCAGAACAAACACACCTAGCACTCACATCTACGATTGAACCAACCTATTTTGAAGAGGCCATCAAGGATGAATTTTGGAATAAGGCCATGGATGAAAAATTGGATCAAATAGAGAAAAATGACACTTGGGAATTGGTTCCAAGACCAAAGGATAAGATTGTGATCGACACAAAGTGGGTTTACATGAATAAATTGAATGAAGATGAACAGGTTACAAGGAACAAAGCTAGATTGGTATGTAAAGGATATGCACAGGTTGAAGGAATCGACTTTGAAGAGACATTTTCCCTAGTTGCCAGAATGGAAGCAATCTGATTGCTTTTAGCTTATGCATGCTCCAAAAATATTAAAGTGTATCAGATAAACGTAAAATCAGCTTTTCTGAATGGGGAGCTTGAAGAAGAAGTCTACATTGAACAACCAGAAGGAGTTCAGTTGTCAGAGAACGCAGATGATGTGTTTAAATTAAAGAAGGCCTTGTATGGTCTAAAACAGGCTCCTAGAGTATGGTACTCTAGACTGGATACATATATACAACAGGCAGGGTTCAGAAAAGGAAGTGCAGACAAAAACCTCTACATCAAGGTAAGTCAAGATAGTATTTTATTAATTGAAGTTTATGTTGATGATATTATTTTTGGTAGTGATGATGATAGGTTAAGCCATAAATTTTCAAAGGATATGTAGAATGAATTTGAAATGTCATTACTTGGAGAACTATCCTTCTTTCTGGGACTTCAGATACGTCAAAGCAACCAAGGAATTTTTATTTCTCAAACCAATTATATCATAGAAATGCTAAAGAGGTTCAGAATGGAAGATTGCAAMCCAATTATCACTCCCATGCAAAYCAGTTGCAAGTTAAGMAAAKATGATGATTCAAAGTCTATAGATCAGAGGCAATACAGGTTAATTATTGGTAKCCTACTATATGTGACATAATCCATACCAGATGTAATGTAGGAAGTTGGACAGGTGACACGATTTCAAGCAACACCAAAGGAATCACATGTATTAACATTGAAGAGGATTTTMASATATCTCAAAGGAACATAAGAGTTTGGATTATGGTATCCAAAAGGAAAAGATCTATCACTTATTGCCTACACAGATGTAGATTGGGCAGGTTGTATTGATGACCTATGAAGCACCAGTGGAGAAATGTTCTACTTGGGTGAGTGTTTAGTATCATGGATAAGCAAGAAACAATCATCAATATCTTTATCTACAACTGAGGTAGAGTATATTGCAGCAACAACATGTTGTACACAAGTTTTTTGGATGAAACAAACTCTGACAAATATACAGATTCAGTATGATGAGCCCATTCCAATCTATTATGATAATACAAGCACCATTAGTATCTCAAAGAACCTGGTGATGCACTCCAAGACGAAGCACATTCCAATCAAGTATCACTTTCTACGGGAACATGTTGCGAAAAGAACATCAGAGTTGAGTATGTGGGGACAAAAGAACAAGTGGCAAACATCTTTAAAAAACCACTTCCATGGGAAGCCTTTGAGTATCTTCGCCAGAGACTTGGAGTTATTTCTACTCCAAAATGAATTATTTTGAATGCTTATCTTATATGTCTTATATGTACATGAGGAAGAACCATAAAGAGGAAAATCCAGTTAGGGGGAGCAACCTCGGATGGAAAAATACCTTTGCCATTGATGACAAAGGGGGAGAGATTTAATAGATGCAGAGGACAAAGGCATGGTTCCAGGGGGAGCATGAGCGATATAAATTCAGTATTGCATGACATGATTTCAGTATTGCTTCAGAGTGTTGTCATCAATGCCAAAGGGGGAGATTGTTGATTAAGGTTGGTGTTGGCCCTTGACCAAGTTTTGGGAGATTCATGGTCATAGTGGCCTATTTTGGGACTTCGACAGCCTGTCGAAGGAGGAGTGCAAGACAGAGTAGAGACCAAGGTATATTGGACCACTTTTGGGTCCTTTTCGGGTTTTGGGGAATATGTAACAGGAATGGGATGTTAGCCCATGGGTTTACCCATGTTTAGGTCTATTTTTTATGTATAAATAGAAGGTTAGGCAATGTAAGAAGGAGTTGAATAGACATATATGTGATGTATGCTAAGTGCAAGTAGGGTTTTGTAAATACTTTGTGCATGACTTTGAGAGACTTGCAGAGCTAAGTGCAAGTGGTTGTAATAGACGGTGGAAGGATTTGTGTTGTAACGCAAGGAAGAAGGATCTAGCGAGATGCGCAGATATTATGTCCTATGTGAAGTAGGGTTTTGATGGCTCTATGCTTGTAACCTATTGACTGAAGATAATAAAGAATAAGAGTTGGTGGATGTATCCCCAGGGTGGGGGTGAACCACATAAACATTGTTTCCTCTTGCTTTGTGCTTGTCTGGATGTGTTTGTATCTTCTTTTTCTAAGTTCTTAGAGATGATTAGATAGATATGCTTATGCTTAGTGCTTATGATGTATAAGAATGTTATATTTGATCTATATGGATGTGTTGAGTGCTTGATCTGCTAGATATGACCTATCTATTGATGCTAAGTGCTTAAATGTGCTATATCAGTGTGAATGTTGTGAAGCCTTGTTTTATCAGCGAAGTGATTATTGATTGTATATTGAGGAACTGACGGTGCTAAGTACTTTATTAAGTATTATAATCATAGATCTATGTCCCAGCTAAGGTTACAGACACCTGAGTCTTGCAACCACCCCTGCCTCTACCTCGAGTGAGACTTCATCTGCTTCGCAGGTGTTGCCGAAAGGGCCGATAGTTAGGGCTTTGTTGGTGCACTGTTGTAGCATTGAACCCTGGGTCTGCCTCTATGCCAACAAATCGTTCCTTTGCCGAGACATGAAACTGTGATTACTGGGAACTGAGAAAGAAGAAACTTTGTGCAAAGATCCATCTTGAAACTGTGAAAGCTCTGTGCGTAGATCTGTTCCCTAGTGCGCAGTATTCTACTTGACCTAAGAAGCTCCATGCTAAAAGAAAGAAGCCTGATATGAAGAAAAGAGGTCGGATTTGAAGAAAAGAAGCAAGATCTGAAAGCTTTGTGCTCTAAGAAAGGAAAAAGTGAGAATTTCTGATTAAAAGAGGTAAGATCTGCAAGATTTGTGCTTTGATAAAGGTAAGAATAGTTAAAAGTTTTAGATCTGGAAGCTTTGTGCTTTGTAGAAGTAAGATAAGTGGAAATTTTTGTTTCTAGAGTATGGATCTAGGTATGTTTGATAGATTATGTCCTAGCTTAAAAACTAGGGAATTAATAGATGAAAGAAGATTTGATGTGACTAGATCTGATAAGAATAGTGAAAGATATGTTATACCTATGGATAGAAAGAATGTTTGGACTAACAAATGGATGCAGGATCCTAGAAAGAATTTATTGCAGGTTAGCTCCTATGATCCTAGCACGTAGTACAGGAGAAGATGGGGATCATTTAAAATAAAGAGAGGATTAACCCTCTGTTACAACTGTAGAAAACTGGGACATCTTGCTAAGGCATGCCCTGGGAGAAGACCTGGTTTTCTTTGTTGCAAAGCTATGAACCATGAAGTGTTGGATTTCCCTAGAATGATTGCTAAGCTTGAAAGTATGAACATAAGACAAGAAAACCCTAAGGCAGATCCATAAACTAAGGTTATAGCAAAACCCCAGAAATAATCAGAGAAGGTATTGCTACAGATGAAAGAAACCTTGAATGACCACCAACATGTTAGATTATCAGATATCTTTAAAGGCAAGGAATGCCTTGAAGCAAGAATAGGAGATTTCGACATTGACTGTGTTCTAGATGAGGAAACACATATGAAATATCATGACATAGAGAACTTGGGAAGCTATAGGAAAGCCTGCTATGGCTCCTTCATTAGGAGGAATAGGGTTCTTCAGAGGAAAACTGGAAAACCTATGTGGAAATCTCACTTAGATATCTATGAATGCCAATGGAACTTCGACAGAAGAAGATTTTGAGATTATTCAATTTATTGAGGACCGCTCCCCATTTACCATGTTACTAGGGAAACCTTGGATTGAAAGAAATCAATCCATACAAAAAGAAGAAGAAGAAGTTTTGGAGTAGAAGAGACAAGAGTTAAAAAAATTCATGACTAGAAGGATCACATACTTGATTGAAGAACAAGAGAATAGGTTGAATCTACTTAACACTAGAGACCCAGATGTCGAAGCTACAAGAACATTAGAAGACTCACAGAAGATTGAAGTATCTATCTCGGATAAAGAAGAAGTGTTAATCCTGAATCCTAGGAAAGAATCTCAACAACGCGCAGTGACTATGTCCAAAGACGATAAGAATCAGAATGGAAAAAGGACTACCGAGACGAAGCTCACTAGGAGGAAGGCTAGAAAGCTAAGTAAGAAGAGAGCTAAGTTTGAAAAGTTACAGAAGGTTCCAGAGGGAACTTCACAGACAAAAAATTTACAGAATAGGAGCTTCACTGGGATATCAGAACAATGACACATGACACTTCTCCATGGTGAGGCAATATAGCAGTTGGGACAGATATATCTGTTTCACTGTCACTCCAAACAGGTCCGAAAGAATTTATAGCTCGACACCAGACCATTGGACCTGCGCCATGACGGATAGAACAAGAGTTAATGAGGCTTCATACCCGTTACAAGCAAACCGTTGTTAAGTTGCCTATTTATCCCATCGTGCCATGCATGAAGAACACTTTTTCTAACCAAGAATTGGAGCCCGCAGACCAAGTGAATTGTATACAGTGATCATTTCCCTCTTGTTGTTTATTCTAGTGCAATATCTGAGTTAATTGTGAACCCGATATTATTATTCCCGAGCGCGTATGTCCGTCTAGCTCACCACAGTTGAAGAATTAGTAAGAGAAGTACTCCTCGAATTGATGACTGAAAGAGTGATGTCAAAGAGAGGATTGTCTACCGGTCTACAAGAATCATCGATGAGAGGACTGTCGACCTCTCCGTCCACTACACGAGTTGGACCTTCATGGCCCACAGATGAGAAGCGAACCAAGCACAAATATGATCTCGCGAATGCTAATTTGATTCCAAGCATTTTACACGCCTATCTACCACCTCTGAGCAGCACAATAAATAGGGACAGTGTGCCCAGAGACTTTGATTACGAATTGGTCACTGCGTACCTACCGAAGGGGATATACGCAGTTCATGTAGATCAAGAAAAGATAGCAGCGTTGAAGTTTAGCGACTTCAACCTCGGCGACAGGAAGGTCTACAGCATGCTCGACCCACATAAGTACCTGACCAGGACAAAAGGAAAGAATTCAAAGATAGTCCCTCAGTCATGGACCCATAACCTCATGCAATCCACACTGCTCAACATCATGAATATTCCTCACTTCAGAAGACACCAAGAAGTGAATGCATGCGTCAAACTGTTGTTGTCCTATTACTATGGCGGATACTTGTGGCTAAATCATCGTATCACAGTGGATCCAACATTGATCAATCGGATCATAGGGCTGAGTATGCAAGGCCCTGACCCACATGATTTCTACCCTAGAAAAACAATGGATCACACTCTATCACAAAGGATCAAGGACACCTACGAAGATGTCAAGAAGGGAACGTGAGGCTATAAGGTAGCTTCTATCCAAAAAGGCACAGTGTGCCTAGCCTGTCAACTAATCGCAGGAAAGCTAGTTCGCAAGAACCGACCCACCTAGGTGACAGGTTTTGTAGTCGAACTCACAGGAAAGTGCACATAGGGCCTACATATGAATTGAGTGAAGTACCTCATGAACCATTTGGAATTAGACTGCAGGGAAGTGAAAGATCAAGGATACGAGTTCCACTTCAGTTGGCTTATAATCCTGATTTCTTTCATCACATGGGAGATGCCAGAATATGCGACCTTCCTGGACATTGAGCCCTTTGAACCTCTGGCCGCAAAGTTCAGTACATTGTGGTATTTCAGTGACATGAACAAGAAATGGCAGTCAAATGTCGTATTCCACACATAGTACAATCAACTGAAGTTAGTTATCCATTCCGAGCCTCGCATCACGCCAAATACTCTTCATAGGTTTCGACCTTTAATGAAATTCAACGCAGAACGCCACTTCATTTATATTACAGCGTGCGCTGATGAGCACAAGAAAAAAATTCAATCTTACTACATGCTGACAAAGGAGGAATTATAAGAAATCACCAAGATCTGGTCGACAGACCTCCTCATTCCAACAGACCCTGCGGAGATATCTGATTTAGACAGTCCAGAAACTGCGCTAGATACACCCAGAACTAGCAAGATAAAGAAGACCGAAGAGGTCCATGATTTAGACAGTGCATCTGTGAAGATGGATTCCATATCAGTAGAGAAAGGAGGAGATGGAGGAGAGATAGATGGCGCAGAAGTTGAACAGAAGAAAGGAAATGTTACGCTGCCTAGAGATGAGGAGGATCCCTCGAATAAAAGGAAGGTTTCCCTGCCGATACCTTCCTCCCGGAAGAAAGTGAAAGCAACCATGACTAAAATGCAGACCATTCTCACCTACGACAACTTCGATTTCATCATAGCAGATCTGAATGATGCTTCGTTGGATATAGCAGAGAATAAATAAGCTAAGAAGGAGGAGGTGTTCCATCAGATCAAGGATGAGCTCCAAGGAGTGCAGCAAGCACTACAATCTAGCCGCGCAGTCTCCACTACGCCTATGTCCACAGGAGCATCAGAACTGGGAGATGAGCCAACTCAACTCCAATGCATCACTGATACAGTCGAAGCTCGCCTTCGACGATCTCATGAAGAAACAACGCAAGCTACCTAGGCTTTGGGAAAAGTACAGGGAGACCTTGTAGAACAATGGAGTACTGCAGAACGGGAAAAAATTTCTCTGCAAGCGAAGTGGGATGAAGAAAAAGCACAACTGCAGCAAAGCAAGGAACAGTTGCTCGCAGAGAAAATCAAAGTAAAGGAAATGGTTCATAGAGCACTTCGCTCTGTGAAAATCATAGAAGTAATGACCAAAGAGCGAGTTCCACAGCAGGTGGCACAACTTGAAGAAGTAATCCAGCAGCTCCAACAACACATAACAGACTTGGAGCTCTGCACTGTGCCCGAGACCCATCAAGATGTAAGAGACCAAAGGGAAGAAACTTCCCGTACCACAATTGACAGACTAAAATCTATTGCCTTGGAGTGCAAGCAGCTGAGTAACCACAATGCCCAAACATATGAGAACCTCACCGAAAATCCAGAGTTACAGGCATTAGAGTCACAGCTCAATGAAGCAAAGCAGCACGTAGATATGCTACAGGCATAGCTGAAGGCCTTGTCAGCCATAGAGAGAATTAAGTGGTCTCAGGAGAAACGCACCACCAAGTAGTAGATCCATACAATTCAAAGCAGAGTGATGGAAGTTACTCAATGGCTTCAACCAGTGTAAGATAAGGCGTGCCAATAATTCACAGAGGTTGAAAGTTGAGGAGCTGAACTAGAACAGGTTGTCATCGAAGCAGAACAATGCCTAGAAGGGCCCGTGAATGACGTAGTGATCCAGGAGTTCATCGAGCAAGAGGTTGTCACACAACAGAAAGTCAAAGCAGCTCGAGCCAAGCTCGAGGCCTTCGAAGTAGAACTGGTCAAATCAGAGTGACTCGGGATGAGTCACAGGTGAGTGTTGGGGGCCTGTTGGCCCTTGATTGAGTTTTGGGAGATTCTTCGTCATAGCGACCTATTTTGGGACTTCGATAGCCTGTCGAAGGAGGAGTGCAATATGAATCAGAGACCAAGGGATCTCGGCCCACTTTTGGGTCCTTTTTAGGTTTTTGGGAATATGTAACGGGAATGGGATGTCGGCCCATGGGTTTACCCATGTTTAGGCCTATTTTGTATGTATACATAGAAGGCTAGGCAATGTAAGAAGGAGTTAAATAGGCATATATGTGATGTATGCTAAGTGCAAGTAGGGTTTTGTAAGTACTCTGTGGATGACTGTGAGAGACTTGCAGAGCTAAGTGCAAGTGGTTGTAACAGACGATGGAAGGCTTTGTGTTGTAATGCAAGGAAGAAGGATCTAGCGAGTTTCACGGATCTTCTGTCCTATGTGAAGTAGGGTTTTGATGGCTCTATTCCAATAACCGATTGACTGAAGATAATAAATAAGAAGAGTTGGTGGACGTATCCCTAGGGTGGGGGTGAACCACGTAAACACTGTGTCGTCTTGCTTTGTGCTTGTCTGGATGTGTTTATATATTCTTTTGCTAAGTTCTTAGAGATGATTAGATAGATACTCTTATGCTTAGTGCTTATGATGTATAATACTGTTAGATCTGATCTATATGGATGTGATGAGTGCTTGATCTACTAGATCTGACCTATCTATTGATGCTAAGTGCTTAAATGCGTTATATCAGTGTGAATGTTGTGAAGCCCTATTTTATCAGCGAAGTGATTATTGATTGTATATTGAGGAACTGACAGTGCTAAGTGATTTATTAAGTATTATAATCACAGATCTGTGTCCCAGCTAAGGTTGTAGACACCTGAGTCTTGCAACCACCTCTGCCTCTACCTCGAGTGAGACTTCACCTGCCTCACAGGTGTTGCCGAAAGGGCCGGTAGTTAGGGCTTTGTTGGTGCGTTGTTGTAGTGTTGAAACCTGGGTCTACTCCTGTGCCAACATTTTGTTGTCATTGATGTCAACCCTTGAAGGAAGTTGGAGAACCCAGGTTTGGGTAATGGACCCAAGTTTGTTTGATGGATAACAATATGAGTTTTGATATATTTGCAGGTAATACTATTCTATATGTATGGATAGTACATGTCATGCCATTTTCAGTGGTATGTGTAACGTCACATAACTCCTCACAGTTAGAGAGTTATGACCTTGTGAAGTTGGAGAACCCACATGAGTCATATAGAAGCCCCAAAAGGTCAAAGTAGTCAAAGTGGTTTAAGAGATTTTTAGAAGGTAAATAATAAAGTGAAGTGATGAGTGTACTATAATTCAAAGTGAATACAAAAGAAAT
>ML859942.1:0-16718 GCA_009831015.1 Picea engelmannii
ATTATTCTTTATGTAGCATTTACTCCCAAAGACTCTGAAGTGTTTAATTGAGGCAGGTCGTCCAAACCATAGTTCATAAGGGGTCTTGTCACTTTGTGGTCTGAGGTGGGCTTTGTTAAGCACATGGACTGCTGTGTGTATTGTTTCTACCCAATAGTTTTGACCAATGTTCTTCTCATTCATCATTGACCTAGCCATTTCCTGCACTGTTCTGTTTTGCCTCTCAACAACTCCATTTTGTTGTGGAGTTCTTGGGATTGTGTATTCTCTCTTGATCCCATGTTCATCGCAGAATTCTTTGAAGTCTCTTGACATAAATTCTCCTCCCCGATCTGATCTTACTGCCTTTAACCTCTTGCCCGTTTGAGTCTCTGTGCAGTTAGGGGGGAAGACCATGTGCGTCGAAGTAGAGGTAGTCGATGCCCCCATCGACTACAATCTCTTGTTAGGTCGTAGCTGGACTTATGCCATGCAAGCGGTGGTCGCTACAGTTTTTCGAGTCTTATTGTTTCCACATGAAGGCCGGATAGTGACCATTGATCAGTTGTCCTTCTCTCGGCCTGACCCAGCCTTGGGGGCATCCACGGTTCCCATGATAGATAATCCTCAAGCCAGTGTCGTTAACATAGGAGTTAGTTTGTGCCCATCCTTGATGGGTACTTTTGATTACCCACATCCTCAGGGCGATGTTAAGTTTATATCGACTCACCACAAGGCTGAGATTTTTCATATTGCGTCATTCCGCATGACTTACTTTGAAGATCCATGGATTCTTCCTTCCCCATCGTCCACGGTGGATGAGACAGGGCACGCTGGCATGTCCATGCCCTTGTCGGCCGCTGAAGTAGCGTACTCTTTAGTCCAGCAAACTTCAGCTACTCCTGATCCGACTCCCGCACAAGAGTTGGATCCTCTTCTTGAGCCTATCTGGGCTCAGGGTTCTCTTGCTACCACCGATTCGTTAGACTTAGTCTTGCCTTCTGACGAAGCTACAATCAAAGCAATGACTAGTCCGGACAAACCTTGGGAAGATCTTCATCACAGATCATATTTCCTCCCAGAGTTAAGCCGAATCGAGGCTGGAGAATTCACTATCACCTTGACGGGAGATCAGCCATGTCCCATTAACCTCTTAGCTACACAAGAAATTTATGCTGAGGGCAATATGGTGACTATCGCTGAAACTATACCTATTGATATCTCCCGAAACCCTGGCATCGTGGAGAATGTCTTCGTAGGAGCAGATTTCTCCCCCGAAGAGATTCAGATTTACACGGATCTTTTCAAGGAATTCTGCGACATTTTTGCCTGGTCTTATGAGGAAATGCCAGGCATCGACCCACAAAGAGTCTATCATGAGCGAACTTTGTTGTTTTTCAAGCTCACTTTGAGATCCGAAAGCAACATCCGGCGAGACTGCATTTATTCTTTTCGATATCGTCCGGATTAACTGAGAAAAGTAACCATGGTGGAGTCTTCTTTAAGCCCTTTTCAGACTCCTTAAAGATGAAAAGATTGTCGAGTGACCTTATTTCTTCACACTCGTTAAATTGGTCCAGAAGAATGTTCCTTAAACGGGTCTCATTTTAAGCCCTTTTTAGACCCTCTAAACATGAAAAGATTGCCGAGTGATCTTGTGACCCTTCACGCTCATTAAACTGAAATTTGAAGTCACGTCTATCCGGCGGTAGTTTACCCCTTTTTACGGTCCGGATGGTCAACTGTACGAACAAAGGAATACTCTATGGAATGTCCATTCTTTAGAAGAGTATCCTCAGGTAAGATTTTATTCCTTTTTCGGGCCTAAGGGACTAAATTTACGAAAAAGGAACCCCCCAGAGTCCATAGTTAAGCTCTTTTCAGACTCCATAAAATTGAAAAGATCGTTGAGTGTCCTTATTCTTTCACACTCGTTAAAATGTTCCAGAAGAATATTCCTGACGAAGTCCATAGTTAAGCCTTTTTCAGACTCCTTAAAATTGAAAAAATAGCTGAGTGATCTTGTCCTTGTCACACTCGTTAAAATGGTTCTGAATTGATGTCTAATCGGTGCTAGTTTACCCCTTTTTTGAACCGACTAGACTATTGTCGAAAAAGGTACCCCAATGGAGTTTCCTTTTATGCTTTTTCAGACTCTCTAAATATGAAAAACACCGAGCTTACCTTCTTTGGGCTCGTTAAATTTACATCGAAGGACGTTACCATTGTGTGTTCTATCATCCGCATTTGCATCCTTTACCCATCAGCCTAGTAATAGTTTGCGTCTGCGTTTTAACACCTTTGGCCACTGGAGGATTTTTCCCGAGTATCATTTCCTAGAACATCAGTCTTGTCCTTGTGCCTTGAGCTTGTATGTTTGCTATACTCGTTCCACCCTTGTAACGTAATTTTCCTTTATTCAAATCAACAAAAAGAACAAAAAACTCAAATATACCCCAAAAAGAGGATGGGAAAAGTATTTTCTTTATTGGCAGCATCATGAGTCGCCCTTGGATAAAGCACATCTGTCCATTTGATTCATCAGACTTTTGGATATAGTATGACCTTAGGAAGCTTTGCTCGCTATACAGAGTTGTGTCCTCCAACGTTTGGTTACTCTTCCAAACATATGGATAGTTTGTGTTGCCTCCTGCTTCGTAGACTTATGATTAAAAGATATGCTGCCTGAGTCTTATCACTTGTCGTGCTATTGTCCAAGGGAAGTTTGTAACCAAGCCTGAGTCGGCCCCTCTGCAATATGTCTCTTGTCCGCATACCCGACCATCCTGAACGTCCAATCAAGTCTTTGTTCGAAGTAACTGAAGCCTTCAGTCCGATCATCAAGATTATCAAGTCCATAACCGACGATCCGTCGAAGACCTCTGGGTAGCGTAGTCGTACACTCATATTACACTCCTACCCGAGTTTTAGAAGACTTTGAAGTTGTTTCTCGAGCTCTGAAGTACAGCCATCAGGCCGAATCAGCTTCTGAGAGATGGATACTTTCTATGTATATCTTTCTGATTTCGAGATGTAGCTCCACTGTGTATTGTTCGCGGCTACTCTTTATAGTTATTTGACATGGATCTACAGTGTATTTGATTGGTAGCCATGGTTCTATTTTATCCCGAGCATGGGTATTCCCACCTCGGTGAGACATTTGATATTTTTTTTTTTTTGCAGATGGCACCTCCTGATTCCTGATTTCTGGGCTCACTCATTCAGCATATCAGTACAAATTGGTAAAGAATTGGTAATGTATTTCGGCCATCAGATGCTCTTCTGATCTCACACATTAGGGGGCATCTGTTATAACCCTAAATTGCACTATACATGCTTACCTGGCATCAGGCCAACTCATACCCTTTCCTTTCCAAAGCCATGCTAAACAAACTCTTGAAAAACCTCTTAAATTAAGTAACTCGCGCCCTAACCCATTACTGGGTGCGTTGGAACGCTGGTAGACCTTCTACTGCACGTGTTGGAACACTGGCTGGCCCACTACAGCCTGCGTTTACCTAACAAAGCACAAAAACAGGAAAGTTGCCGATGGGACGAAAAGCTTTGGGTCAGTTAACTGGAACTCCTAGCCATGCATGGCCGATAGTTCATCCAAAACCCTAGCTCCTTCTAGCCTATAAAAGAAGGGGTAGGGGTACTATTTGGAGGAGGAAAAATATAGCAAAGAAACTCTGTCCAATTGCCGAATCCATTTGTCCGAACCCTTTAGCCTTTCCTCAAGCTTAAGGAGAATTCAAGCAAAGCAGTTGGAGGACAAAGAAGAGGAGGAGCCCAGGATCAGGATCGAGGAACGGTGGCCAATCTCTATACTTATTGTAAGTTGATTCATCTTGAGATTAATAAAAGAATACTTTTCCCATCCCAATACATGAGTGATATATATTTTATTCGATTGATGTTTAATCTCTAACCCTTAGATAGAAAAATAGCATGCATGCGTAGTGTTTTGTCTTGATTGCAGAATTGACTTTGGAAGGAGCAGCGAAAGCAAGAAGATAAAGCACAACGGAGGATCTACATCAAACATTGATACAAAAGGTTAGTAGGTCTTTTCCATGCTTGTATGTGAAAAAGGGATTTGAGCATTGGGGTGATAGGTTAAAAGTGTTTTTATTGGAGGTCATGATCTGTGTACAAGTTCAGCCCTAGCTTGTTAGTCCATAGGGTATTATTTCCCAACAACATCACTCATCAATTGGAGGAGTGGATCTGGTCCGGGGTTGTCTAAATAACCCAAGCCATTTGGATTAACCCACTCCGACGGGTTTAGCAGCTCCGTTGGCCGATCTAAGTCCTAGGAAAACGAAAGAAAAACTAAGCTAAAGAAACCAATCTAAGTGAAAAAAGTAGCTACAACAAACTATATACAAATCTAAAATATATATATACAGTTTACTAAATTAATATCATAAAACAATAATTCTACTTATTAAATGTTCAACTATCAATACAATTAAATCTCAATTATATATGTACAGTATTTACATAATACAAATTTTGATCGAAATTTGCAAAATCATTTGTAAATTGTCTTATGACAGTGAAGCTATTGTTTTTTGATTTTTATAATTTTTATGAGAAAGGAATAAAATGAAAGCTATCTAAGCTAAACAATTAAAATAACAATCCTAACTATAAATCTGAACTATAGAGATGAACAATGAAACATGTTCAGATTACAAGAAGTTTATATATTAATTAACTAATTGAATAACACTAACAAACTGACCTGTAGAGGCGCTTTCTATTTGTCCTGTTCACAGTACTCGATTCAGCTGTTTGATGGGAGAAACCCGCACCAGATTTTCCACAAGCTTCTTGTAAACAGGAAGCAACAATGCTCTTTGAATACGAATGATAGAAAAAACAAGACATAAAACAACAACAATCTTATAGTTTACAAATCATCACATTTAGATAAATCCCAGTGCGAATATTTGTACATAATCGTTCATTTAACAAAGAAGATAAACCTTCTATTCATTAAATTCAAACGGAGTAATTGCTGTGAGTAAAAAAAATGAGATACATCAAATATGGACAACATTTAAATCATAATGCATCAACCTGTAACAAATCTTGATATCTAAAGTAGTCAATAATTTGATTACAAATTGTTATGCACAAAACTTGAACAAAAGTAAGATAAATTGAAAGCTAAAGCTATTACAAAACATCCACTTTCATTCGAGTCTATATAATCATAAGTCCATAGTCTTTGTTCTCCCAATAGTGATGGGTTGTTTACAAAAAATAATAAGTATATAAAGGACACAGGGTGAAACATTCCCTGTGGAAATCATCAAAAATTGTTTGCAAAAAATATGGGAACAATCTCCTAGATTCCTATTTCTGCCTAAGACTAACAATCTAATCCCAAAAAATATGTAACAAAAAGAATGTTCTAAACTACCACAACAGATCCAATTCTCATTGAAATTCGTGTGTACCTGTAGATGGGCAAGAGTAAACAATTTTAGATAGTGTTTTAATTGTAAAATCAACAAAAATCCAAATTTTATGACTAGCTACAGAATCTCACGATTCTGTAGCTGGTCATATTTGCAAACAAAATTGTTTTAAATTAATCCAATGATAGCAGAAATGTATGCGACCTATCAAACAAACCCTTAATTACTAATTCAAAGAAAAGCAAATCATTCATGCTAAAACAAACCAAATCTTTTAATCCAATTTAGAACAAACGAAATCGTATTGAATCAATTCAATCGAGACAGACTATATTCGATTTATCAAACAAATCTTTGATACTAATTCAACGCAAACACAATCGTTTATACCAATTCAAAACTAACAGAATCATTTTTGAATCAAAACATAACTATATCAAACTAATTCAGAGCAAACACAATCGGCTATGCTAATTCAAAACAAACCAAATCATTCAAAAATCAATGTTGAAATAACATACCTTGGCTGTAGGGATACGATTCGGTCAGGACAATTTCGAGTTAACAATGGTGGTGGCTGCCTCAACATTTTTGAACATGATAGAACCCGTGGTCTTTTGCCTCTTATCGTTGGCTTGCAGTCTATCATTTTCCTTAGACAACACAGTCACCCGGTCCTCCAAGGATTTAATTCGGGACTGCAATAGAGGAACATCTGTGAAGTATCGTTCAAGCCAAGAGTTGCATTGAGTGCATTGTGGTTGATTTGGCCGAGTCACTTTAGATGAGGAATATTTTAAATTACCAGGGGTTCCACTATCAAACTTGATCCCGGGGAAGTTAGGGTCATCCTTAAGGCACAGTGGGAGGTTGGATACGTAGTCATAGGGTTTAACAGAACACAAGCCGTGTGAGTATGGGTACTCCTCGGTCAAAAATCGCTCAATCTCAGAGTCTGAGTCTTCACTCAAAACAATTGGCTTCCGGTCTGTGTTTTGTTTGGGCTTGTTACGAGCACACCTAGATACCCATCGTGCAACCTTCTTACCTTTGTTGTTGACATCTGTATTACCCTTGCCCTTTTTCCTTATAGGCCTCTTAACAATCTTAGCATTGTCTTTTGAACATGGGTCAGGTAGGGTGTCGGGTAGGTCAATGTTGGGGTAGGTCGAGGGTTCGACAGTAGGTAGGAGAGTAGGAGGTGGCACGACAGGCCTAACAAGGGTTTCAGTGACCACGGTCTTGTCCACTTGACCACATTCAGGAGTGGCAAATCCATTCCTCAACAGGAAAGCTTGCCAAAAATCACCACTCAGCCTCAAATGATGAACAATAACGATTTTGATCAAACAATGATGGAAGAGGCTAGAGTCAGCCTTCTCCCGCTTAAATCACTTAGCCATTTTATATAGACTGCGTAGGAGGTAGTGAGGCATATTCAAAGGGAAATATATGAAATTCATAAGAAGCCGGAGATGGTAAAGAAACACTAAACCATATCTACCTTTGCAAGTAACAAACTGCTTAATAATGGCCAATAAATCATGCCATCGAGACTTAAGGGTCATGACTGGCATACCTTTATCACAACTGATAATTTTCCTCGAGGTGAACAAGAGCGACCATGGCACTTCATCCACCTTCGAATTCTTAAACCACCTCTGCCCTTTAGCTGGTAAACCCATGGCTGAACTGAGGAATTCCTCGTTCAATTCAAGTTGGATGTCCCCAACTTTGGCCCTACATCCATTGAATGTGAGGGCAAACTGCTGAGCGACCGCGAGGTTGAAACCCTCGAATTTTTGGATGAAAACTAACCAGCCATTACTCTCTAGGTCCTCATGAGCATTGTCAAATAACAACAACGTTTGGATGCCATTAGGTTCTATGTGCACTACAGGGGCCATAGGAGAGAGCACATAGTCAGCAGTGTAAACGGTGAGGAGGTTAGACAGGGTAGACACAGGACCAATTCCCAAATTTTTCTCAAAAGAAACAGAGGTAGCCCAAGATGCAAGGCAGACGTTTAATGCCTATGTGTGTGAGGGTGGTGGAATGAAAAGAAACCATGCAAAACATTCATTTTGATATGTACAATCGACGACACCTTGGTAATTCAAATCATTCACATCACAATCCAAATGTCAAATGGATTAATGACATACTCATCGAGAGCCATAACATACATAACCAAAAGATTTTGACCAAATATCCAATAACTATTTGAAAACCATAGCGTTCATAACCAACAATTAGTCCGTATGTTAAATCAACAATAGTATGTGTATGGTTTTAAAACAAAACAACATGTCGAATATTGCACCAAAGGTTCAATCATAAAATTAATGCGTTGTATGAAACCATTGCACTAAGGATTTAATAAAAAACACCAAAAATCATTGTATCACGAACTTATAAATTGAAACCATATTAACCAAAATGCAAAGTGAATAAAGGTTTGGTGTCTTGCCCACTGTATGACCATTATAGAGTTAGAGGTGAAATGACCACATGAACAAGAGTAATCGTAACAATCCAAAGACGATTTTAATGCCATCGACATGACTTCCAATTCAAGGTTTTCATGCTTGCAGTCGTGAAAACTGTGTAGGCAGCTTGTAAGGAAAAGATAAAAATTTAAAATGGTTGCCAACAAACTGGTAAAGGACGTACATATGATCGCAAAGGGGCATATAGAAGTGCGGAATTGTCGAGGCATCCACAACCTTTAGTACCTCTACCAATAGGGGCATTTGCATCACTTTTAGAGTTCCATGATACATCAGAAGTTGGCAAAGAGGCCAGGACTGCAATCGAGGAAAATTTGGAAGCTATGTTTTATGGTGTTGATGTTGGCATGAAGCATTAGAGAGCAAAATCAAATTCTCGGGCCACATTTGTTGATAAAATAGATGCAGATTTAGATGCAATGTCAGCAGAAGAAGTTTTGGAGTATGAAAAATTTTGTCGGGATGGTTGGAAGAAGGTCATTCAGAATGATGACATGAATCTCATATTGGTATGTGATCTATTTAGGAAAATTTTGACACATTTTATGATAGTTCACTTCGAGCTCTAGATTTAGATATCCTTGTCTCTATAGAAATAATCGAGTTCTTCTTGCCATTAATTGCAGTTTGGAGATATGTTAAACGAATCTCCAGTCAGTGAGGGACTTCATTCGACAAGTTTGAATTTGGATGGATTGAATCAGGTATGTTTTTTCTAATAGTTGTTCAATCTCCACTCTTTTGAATAAGAGATCAACAACATTTATAATTTTCTATAATTTTGAACACATTGAATCCTAGATTTAGTTCTTAGTTGTGTTCTTCACAACTCTTTATTCCATCTCCTAGTACTTGGGCTAGCTTGTCTCAATTCTCATTGGGAGAGTTTGAATAGGGTTGGAGTTCACAGGTATCATTTAATGTCTTAAAATCATTTAAATTTAATGTGTTATATAATCATTTGAATACATTTTTTAAAATTTTTAAATTTGAAATGTGTTATATAGGCTAATGTGGAGAAGAGAGTACCTGAGAATGTGCTCGGAAGAGAGATTGGGATTGAGGAAGAATCCAAATTAGGAAAGGATGTGTCCATTCAGGATGATTCATAAATGTATGTTCTTGACTTTTATCAAATTTTTGTTTTGTCAAATTTATAGTTTAGCCTTTCCTCAATTATTTTGAACAATATAGAACCCCTAGATAAGTTTGTCGTTGTGTTAAATGGTGTACATTCAAACTTATTTAAGGTTAGATCATGATGAAGACCTAATTTTGAACTTGAATATGTTTGAATATTTAAGAACATATTCTATCCCACATCAAAAAAGAGAAAGTTTCTAATTTTTCCTCAATTGCATTCCTTGCTTTCTTGTCCAAGAATGGCATAGTATTATATGAGAACATCTAATCCATCGAAGATAGAGAAGATAAGTATTTTTCGGAAGAATGGTTTTTAAAATGGATATTTGTGAACTTTTTTAGATAATAAGTAGTTTTTTGGAAGAATTGCTTAATATGGAGATTTAGGAGTCCTTTAGTTTGAAAGGGCATCATGAAATTTGATTATATGACCACTGCAGAAGAAGAAGAGAAGTATTTAACTACTTAGGAGATTAGTATTTGATTGTTGTATAAATATGATCAAATAACAACACCTGGGATGAGAATTACATCTAAGGATTTGAGACTTTATCCACAAGGAGAATTTCCTAAAGGATTTTTTACTTTATCCACAAGAAGATAAGTATTTCTTTGGAAGAATGACTTAATACATGGAGATTTCTGAATTATCTTCATACACAGTTCTATATTTATTTTCAAATTATTATCTAACTCTAACTCACAATCCGTTTTATCAAGAACACAATAACATCACTTGGAATGAGAATTTCACTTGAAGGATTTGGGACCTTATCCACAAGGAGAATTTCACCTCAAGGATTTGAGACTTTATCCACAAGGAGATAAGTATTTCATTGGAAGAATGACTTAATATGGAGATTTGTGAACTTTCTTCATACACAGTTCTATATTTATTTTCAGATTATTATATAACTCTAATTCAATTCTTTTTTACCAAGAACATAATTTTTCTTTTACAAATTGTTTAAATCATGTACTCTTAATTGGAGAGTAACGAGAACTTAAATTTGCTTAACTGTGGTTGGTTATGTTATTATTACTTATTGTTTATTTAATATTTAGTTATAGTATATATGCTAATATGTGTTATTTGTTTTTTTATTATGTTTTTTATTTTTACAGATATCTAAATTATATTTGGTGGAAAATATGTTTACAATATGTTTTGTGGGAAAGAGTATGTTGGAGGATGACAATTAACTCTTTTGGTATGTGTTAGGGTCCTAACCCGCACATAGGTAGAACAATATATTCAGATGTAATAAAGGTCAATATTAATAAGACCTTTTAATAAAATAGAATAAGGCAGATGTAAGAAGACCTAATAGAAGGTTTCGCTTCTAGAAGGATCTTCCTCTAGATGCTTCTTTTTAGTATAAATAGGAGTCGAGGGTATGAGAACCCTAGCTTGGATATTATTGTAATAGAGCTATGCTCAACTGGAGGTTTCCCCCTCGAAGAGGCCCGTGAACATTGCGTTCAGATTCAAAGTGTTATTTCTGTTATTATTCTTATATCATTTCAGTGTTATTGTCATGAAAGTTCTTGTTATATTGTTGTTATTCTGCCATTACTAGCATTGTATTTCTGTTCTGCATACATTTTATATCTGGTATATTACAAGTGGTATCAGAGCACTTTCCTCAGCAAAAAGTGTGGGTTAATTTTTTTTTCAGGGTAGAGACCTATTCCGGCCTCTTTAAGCCACAAAGATCTGTTGTTACGTGCATAAACACACAGTTGATGGATTCATACACGCATGAAATACAAGTGGTACTTAAGTGCACATATGTTGGCCACCCTTGTAACCCCAGTTGGTACCCCTTTCGAGTGGTAGCGCATCAGACAACACCTATGTACGGATCGGCCTAGATTACCTGAAGCCCTCTTTAGATAAACCGATCGGCCGCCTGACTGCTATAGTTTCACCGAGAACAGAACTCGGGAAAATACTCTCTAGTACCTGGGTAGTCGGGTAGTATGGCTAAGGGTACGGTCTATCCTCCTTAGTTAGTTCCCTAAGATATTGGGCCGAGTACAACTATTGGAGCCCACACGTATATCAGAGAGATATAGCACAGGGAAAACCCTTGTCTGTAGAACCCTTGAATACCTAACCCTTGGGGATGTAAACATAAACAAATTAAAACAAACAAGATCTATTGCCATGCAACTGTGTTCGGGTTGCTAAGTAAATACACATTTCCTTTTGGTTAAGCATTTGGTCATTTCCTCTCTGTAGTATTCTTCAGACCGGAGTATAAGTCTGGAAAAATTTTCATCATTATTTCAGACCTATTCCATTGGATTCATCTCTTCTCCCTTATCACATTCATCCATATCATTTTTTTGGCAAAAATGTTTACCGTGCTCGCCCCTTTTCAGTTCCCCCATCCTCATGGCCCATACTCATAGCCAAGACTTGGAAGCTCACTTCAACACCTTGCAATCTGGTCTCATTGAGACCCAACAAGAAGTGAAATAACTCAGTGCCAATGTTGCTGCCATCAATACAACCATGCAGTCCTCAATGGGAGAAATCAAACAAGACCTCACCACCTAGCTTGACTCAGTCTTTTCGGCACTCTGCACCAAACTACATATCCCTATAAATAACCCTTCCTCTTCCTCACCCCCACATACTGAAGGTGACCATTCCTCTCATTCCCATACCTTACAAAACCATCACTTTCAACGTGACCTACGCCTTCCATAGGTGGATGTGACCAAATTTGATGGCTCAGAACCCACTGGTTGGGTAACCCAAATGGAACATTACTTCTCTTTATACAACATTACATATGACTTGGCCAAATTCTGGTATGGTGTTTTCCATCTAGATCAAGAATGTTGGCAATGGTGGAAATGGAGAAAAAATTCTCGTCAAGGGTATATTGCTTGGACACAATTTGTGGCAGAGATTTATGAATGCTTTGAAACTGACACCAAACATTTGGGCCGTTTGACAATGTTGAAAAAATTAGGAACAGTGGAAGACTTTATAGCTGCCTTTGAGCACCTCTCTTTTAGAATAGAGGGCATGTCTGATGCATTTTTTCAAGAGTGATTTATCAACAGCCTCAAGGATGAAATTCGGGCCCATGTCCTTATGGCTCGGCCTGAGAGTTGGGTGGAGGCTACCAAAAGAGATAAAGAAGAACAACAGGTTGTATCTTCTCAAAACTGCAAACCCTCCTTCATCCCTCGCCCTAAACCAGTAAATCCCACTACTCCCTCTTCTCCACTAAAGATCCAAAAATTGAACCGGGCTGAAATGGATGAACGCCAAATCAAAGGCCTTTGTTATAACTGTGATGAAAAATATTTCTCGGGCCACAAGTGTAAAGAACAAAATCTTTTTATGGCCATCTCTGAGGAGATTTCAGAAGAAGATGAAGAAAATCCCTCTATGTCTAAATCACCTGAATTCACTGACATAACCTTTCCCTCAAACCCTCCCGAAGTAGAACCAGTCCTTTCCCTCAATTCTCTCACTGGCTTCTCCACTCCCCAAACCTTCAAGCTAATTTGTTACATCAAGCATCAGAAGGTCATCATTCTGGTTGATAGTGGAAGCACCCATAATTTTATTCATTGCCGCATTGCCCAAGAAACTCATTGCTACATCCATGCCATCAATAATTTCCAAATCATGATTGCCAATTGTGGTTCCATGAAATGTGGAGGGCATTGTGAAAATGTGTGTCTCTAAATTGGTGACTACCACCTGAAATCCCATATGTTTTCTATCAACATGGGGGGTTGTGATATTGTGTTGGGTGCAGACTGGCTAAGGACTTTGGGTCCCATTCTCATGGATTTTAAAGACTTAACCATGCAATTCGACCAAGAGGGCCACCAATATAAGTTCCAAGTCATCACCACTGGTTCACCTGAGATCATTAGTTCCCATCGCATGGAAAATATGCTCAAAAAGGATCATTCTAGTGTTATCGCCCAACTCCATGCCATATAAGCAACAGAGACACCCTCTGTACCGTAAGACCTCCAAGTCATCATTTCTAAACATCAATTGGTCTTTTCCACTCCCTAAGGCCTCCCTCCTTCCTGTGGTGTTCATGATCATTCCATTCCCCTTGTACCAGGAAGCCTTCCTCCCAATATCCATCCGTATCGTCACCCCTTTTCCCAAAAAAATGAAATTGAGAAAATGGTCCAGGAACTCCTTAATGCAGGTGTTATCCTCCCTAGTACGAGCCCTTATTTGTCTCCTATGGTCATGGTCCTAAAGAAAGAAATTTCTTGGCAAATGTGTCCTGACTTCCGTGCCCTCAACAAACTTCTCATCAAAGACAAATTCTCCATTCCTGTCATTGATGACCTCCTAGATGAATTGAGTGGCGCCCAATTCTTCACTAAACTGGATATTTGTTCAGGCTACCACCAGATACGTATGAAAGAGGTAGATATTCCAAAGACTACCTTTAGAACTCATGAGGGCCACTATGAGTTTTTGGTCATGCCCTTTGGCTTGTGTAATGGCCCCTCCACCTTCCAAAGCCTCATGAATCATGTCTTCCATCCTTTTCTCCACCATTTTGTCTTAGTTTTCTTTGATGATATTCTCATCTATAGAAAAACCTAGAAAAACCATCTTGCTCATGTGGATTGAGTTCTCCATCTACTCTCTTAGCACCAACTTTTCCTGAAACAATCTAAATGTTCTTTTGGTGCCTCAGAAGTAGAATACTTGGGTCATCTGGTTGGCAAAGATGGCATAAGGGTGGATCCTAAAAATATTGAAGCTATGCAAGACTGGCCTCACCCAAATACTCTTAAGATCTTGCGTGGATTTCTAGGCTTAATAGGGTATTATCGTAAGTTTGTTAAGAAGTATGGGAAGATTGCAACACCTCTCACTTCTCTCCTCAAAAAGAACTCTTTCACTTGGACTCCAGCCGTTGCTCAAGCTTTTCAAACCTTGAATATGGCCATGTGCACCACTCCAGTCCTAGCCATGCCCGATTTCACAAAGACCTTTGTGTTGGAATGTGATGCCTCAGGGAAAGGAATTGGTGTTGTCCTTATGAAAGAGGGTCGACCTTTGGCCTTTACCAGCAAGCAACTATCTGAAAGAAATCTGGGCAAATCCATCTATGAAAATAAAATGTTGGCTATTTAGCATGTCGTGGATCTGTGGCATCCTTATCTATTGGGGAAACGGTTCCAAATTAAGACAGACCATCAAAGCCTCAAGTATTTTCTGGAACAACGCATTTCCTCCCTAAAACAACAAAAAATTGTGAATAAACTCTTTGGATATGATTATGAGATCATTTATAAGAAAGATAAAGATAATGTGGTTGCAGATGAACTTTACTGAAAATATGAAGATGAAGGATCCATTTTTTCTCTTTCATTCATTGTACCAGATTGGCTCCAATCCGTTCACCAGGAATGGCTACAAGATCCCAAAAGTTCGTAGTTGATCCAGCAATTGCATTCCAATGCTCCAGCTTCCCCAGGGTACTCTTGGCTCCATGAGGAACTTCGATAAAAAGGCCATTTGTATTTAAGTAAACAATCAAAGCTTAAATCCACGGTACTTTCTGAGCTTCATGCTACACCCACATCAGGGCACTCTGGGTTCACCAAAACCTATGACAAGGTCAAACGTTCCCTTTTTTGGGATGGTATGAAACAAGACATTCATAATTTTGTAGCTGAATGTGACGTGTGTCAACGCAACAAGGGAGAAATAGTTAAATCACCAGACACACTACAGTCGTTCCTAATTCCACCTACTATTTGGAAGGATATCTCTATGGATTTTATTACTGACTTACCCAAATCGGGAAATAAATCCATCATCGTGGTTGTTGTTGAGCGCCTTTCCATGTATGCTCATTTCCGCGCCCTTCAACACCCGTTTACAACATCCACGGTGGCTCAAATCTTCATGGATCAGGTCTTCAAGCTTCATGGCATGCCTCACTCTATTGTTTCTGATCGCGACCCAAATTTCACAAGCAATTTTTGGCAAGAACTGTTCAAGATACAAGGCACATAATTGCATCTCAGCACAACTTATCATCCCCAGTCAACAAGTGTATGGAAACATATTTGAGGTGTTTTTCCTCGGAAAAGAAAAATCAGTGGGCTCAATGGTTACCCCTAGCTAAATGGTGGTACAACAATTCATACCATACAGCTACACGCATGACTCCTTTTGAAGCGGTATATGGACAAAAGCTACCTTCAGTTCTCTCATACTTACCGGGTGCCTCGAAGGTCCAGGAGGTTGACCTAACACTTACAGCTCAAGAGGCTATTCTCCGTAGCCTCAAAAATAATTTGGTCATGGCACATAATCGTATGAAGCAACAAGCAGATCAAGGTCACTCTGAACATCAATTTGTAGAAGGGGATCAGGTGTTTCTTCGACTGCAAACTTACAAGCAAAATTCCCTCAAGGCCAAGCATTATTAGAAGCTAGCACCCAAATTTTATGGTCCTTATACCATGCTCAAGCATATGGGACAAGTCGCCTATTAGTTAGCTTTGCCCAGCCATTCAAAGCTACATCCTATTTTTCATGTTTCATGCTTAAAGAAGGTGATTGGAGCTAAGTTCCAAATTCAAAACAACCTTCCAGAGTTAGCTGAAGAAGGATCCATTTGGCTACAAATAGAAGCAGTTTTGGACCAGCGTGAGCATTACCTACACAGAGAACCATCAAGGAAGTGCTAGTCCATTGGAAAGATACAAGTCCAACAGACGCCACTTGGGAACCAACTGCTATTCTGTAGCAATTTCCCCATCTCAAGCCTTGAGGACAAGGATGTTTTTAAGGGGGCGAACATGTTAGGGTCCTAACCTGCACATAGGTAGAACAATATATTCGGATGTAATAAAGGTCAATATTAATAAGGCCTTTAAATAAAATAGAATAAGGCGGATGTAAGAAGACCTAATAGAATCTTCTGCTTCTAGAAGGATCTTCCTCTAGATGCTTCTTTTTAGTATAAATAGGAGTCGAGGGTATGAGAACCCTATCTTATATATTATTGTAATAGATCTATGTTCAACTGGAGGTTTTCCCCTCAAAGAGGCCCATGAACATTGCTTTCAGATTCAAAGTGTTATTTCTGTTGTTATTCTTATATCATTTCAGTGTTACTGTGGTGAATGTTCTAGTTATATTGTTGTTATTCTTCCATTACTAGCATTTTATTTCTGTTCTGCATACATTTATATCTGGTATATTACAGTATGTATGTTAATTTTATTTTAATTACAATTTTTAAATTCTATATTAATTCACATGTTTGAATTGTAAATTTTTAATTTTTGAAATCTGTTTTTTTGCAAGTTTGAATTTCATGTATGAAGTGATCTATCTTAAAGCGATGGCTTAGAGTCCAGAATTTTGGAGTTAAATGTCTTTATTTTTGTTATCATCCTAAAATGGATGTGGAACTTATGTATTTTACAGTGTTACTATTCAGACTTTGATTATAATATATATATATATATATATATATATATATATTTCATAATTTTGGAATTCAAAATAACAATTTTTGTCTCATATATATTTGATTTTTCATAATATGATATCTCATAATTGATGGTAAAAAAGTGGCAAAGTTAACTTGTTATGAACTAATGTTTTGTATAAATTTGATTA
>ML859943.1:7458-25152 GCA_009831015.1 Picea engelmannii
CTAATGAATCAACTCGTAGATTTTCTATACGAGGAATGTAATGAACATTAATCGATGAGAAGAAATTTTCCATAAAATCCCAGAAATGGTTCCTATAAGATATCAATCTCGGGTGTTTGGCCTAATATTTTCGATTCACTTGCTTCACAATTAATTCTGCATCTCCATAGACTTCCAAGTCCTTTATGTTTAGTTTCTTGGCATCTTCCAACCCTAGGACTAGGGCTTCATACTCACATACATTGTTTATGTAATCTATGTCCCACTGTAGTCTGTAAGAAAAGGGGATAACAAATTCATTTTTAGGTGCTACAAAATGTACTCCTATGCCCGCTCCTTCACATGACGAAGTGCCATCAAAAAACATTTTCCAAATTCCACTTCTATACACATTTCATCTATCTTTTTGATTTATTTTTCCTCTATATAATTTTCTTCTGTACCACTATTTACACCATCATCAAAAGATAAAATACAATTTCCTAGGTCTTGATCAACGACATAAATAGGGTAATTATTAGGATTTTGTGGATCACTTAATGTATATGCCAACCATGTTTCCCTGTATAACAGAGTGAATTGTCTGCCAAAAACAAGAATTGTGGTGTAGGTCATGTATAGCTGAAGATATTCCCCAAGCTTGGCTCCCCAAGACCTAGATAATAGAAAACCATACTTCAGAGGTATATCAATGATAATTACATTCATTAGAACACTTTTTAGTGGAACCTGCGCAAGAGTTACCACTAAATATTTGATCATGCCCATACACTTAACTCTTCTTGAATTGAAAGAATACAGATCCCCATATGACCTGGTGATTTTGAGGCCTAGTCTGTCCATAATAGACTTGGGCATCATGTTATGTGAGGATCCATAATCCAGCATGCAATTATGCAGCAGACAATCATGGACATTTAGTGTAATGTAGAAGGGGGTGACAGTATCCCTGGCACCTTCAAAGTGTGGACCAAAAGTTATATTAGGCTTATCATTTTCCAAATTTATCACGTCAGACTGACTCTCTAAATTCGAAAAATTTATAATTTTGGTTATTCACTTTTGGTACACAGGATTCTTTGCCAATTCGACTAGGGGTATTGGTATCTTGATCTTATTTATCTCATTTTATAGGCTGAAGCCTCCCATGATTTTATCTGTTTCTTTGGTTGAAGCTTCGGTCTCCTTCCTTTCTAAATTATTTGTCTGCATTTCTTTATTTTAAGTTATTTTGGTTTCCGATGTGTGTGTTCCAGCTACCTTAGTTTTCCCAACTTGGATCTCAACCTCCTTTATTTTGGTATTCTACGAGTCCACTCCTTTTATTTTGGTATTCTGTATCTCGATGTCTTTGGGAGAGGGCTTGTATGTTTCGTGTCTTGGTAGGATTTTATTTGGTTGGGTAGTCGATATAGACTTATTTTTAGGCCTTAGATTGTACTTATGTTGTAGCATGACCATTATAGTATCGACTATTCCCTGATATGTAGAGTCATCTGTATTATTTATGTTGCTATCTTTATTTGACGACTTTTCTGTGTTCAGAGACCTCTCATAATCTTCCTTAGTCAAATGCAGTTGTAGACAATCGTCACCCAAATTGTTCACATCTTCTTCCAGATCCTCAAATTCTTGCATATCATTCCCTCCTATGAAATTTTCATTTTTTAAAGGAGTTTGAACTTTTTGATCTTCATTTTTAATCTGTCTTTGTTGTATCTGAGGATTTGGGTTTCTTCTGAAATATCTCTTAATGAATTGATCTATTTTGGATTGATCTATCTCCATCCTTGAAATTTTATTTGATAGCTCTTTTATTATCCTAGTCATATCATCCATTTTGTCATCTGAGGACCTCCCAGATCCTGAGGATCCCACTTTTTCTCTAAAACGTCTGGTCTCTTTGTTTCCCATTCCTATTTTTGTTTTTAATTTTCCATAAGACATCATGTTTGATTCAATATCTACGACATCATATTTCATTCAGGTTAGGTTGGCCCCTCTTCTTTCTCTTAATAATAATGCAAAATTGGGTTTGAAGGCTCCTGCAAAGGTTACCTTGGCTGTAGGTTGGGACGGTTTCACTTTGACTGAGATTTTATTATATAATTTGTTAAACCTTTGTATGAATTCGATAACTGTTTCTGAACTTTTCGTTATTAAAGCCCCAAACTCAGTTAAATAGTATAAGTGATCTTTTCTTTCACCCCATTGTCTGAGAAAATAAGTTTCTAGAGTAGCATAAGATAATATTGAACCTACGAGAAGACTTTGAAACCAGGTTCTCTCCTGTCCCTCAAAAATTTGGACAAACAACCATGAATACACGTCTTCATGTTCAAGACCTAGGATATCTGCGAATTGATCAAAGATATTTATATGCTCGGCTGCGGTTAGGACACCTTTCCCTGTAAACTTAGGTAGGTTTTTGATGTATTTTTCGGGTAGATCATGAAGAGGTATTGGGAGGACCAGAGGAGCGTATCTGGTAGCTACTTTAGCGAAAATCCTGGGGGGTGGGGGTGGCCCTTGGCCCCCCTCTCCTCCTCCTACAACATCCATATATGTTCTAGGAGAGGAAACCTGTACGTCGTATAGAAGGTTTTGGAATATGTATAGTGAATATTTAGCTTCCTCGGAAGATGAGAAAACTAAAAAGGGAGGGAACAGGATACGGGGGCTAGGTTCCTCTGATTTGAAACAGATTTAAATAGAAGAACCCACAGGCATGGAATACGAGTATATGTTATACTCTTTGAGACATTGGGAGGTCAGGAAATCTAAATGAAGAGTTGGTGGGATATCAATCGATGCGAGATTTACTGAGGGATTCTCACTTTCGTTTATGACGAAGGTAGTCGTATGAGTTTCAAATTTAATTTTTGGGAAAGATAAATTTGGTTTCAGGGTTTCGGCCTCAACTTTCTTGGCCGATGCTTCTCTGAAAAGGGTTTTAGTGGGAGCTTCTTGTGAAGTCACCGTTTCAAGTGGAATCTTAGTCTTAGGTTGCGTGTGCCTTGTTGGCATGTTTACAGGTAGGTGTACTTGTCATTGATGGCAAGATAAGAGTATGCAGCAATGGAAAAACAGGGACAATGTAAGCTCAGGAGGATAAGTGCAGAGGTGCATGCAGAAAAAAAGAGTGTGCTTGATCATTTGATGGTTTACATGCAGGTAAGGAAGATCAGGGATAAATTGATCCGGCTACATTTCAGAGTTTCGAATATTGGGAGGTGGAGGTGTCAAGGATACTCATGACAAGTCGTGGAATCATGAAATACGAAACGCCAAAATCCTGAAAGCAGGAGATAGTTTTGGATATCGGTAGTTGAAGTGTCGAAACACTTCACCACAGGAGACCCAGAATCACGAAATGAGAAATGTCGAAATCTCAAAAGCAGGAGACAGTTTCGGATACCAGGATTTCGAATACCGGGGTTTCGGATACCGGGAGTTGGGGATGTCAAGAACTATTACTACAGGAGTCACGAAATCACAAAACGTGAAACGCCGAAATCCCGAAAGCAGGAGACAGTTTCGGATACCGAGAGTTGGGGATGTCAAGAACTCTTTCTACATGAGTCTCAAAGTCGCGAAATGAGAAATTGCAATATGCTAAACCATGATATAATATCAACTATTGGATTGAGGAAAAAATTGGACCATCGATCCAAGAAGGATACATGGCGAAATGTCATCCTTTCACTGACTGGAAATTCAAAGGAACGAGGTTCCCTAACCTCTCAAACTCGCGATATGGAAAATTGCAAAATAACCTTAGCTGTCAGATCGAAGTTTGATCTGGACCGTTGATCCGACTCCATTTTGGAGTTTGGGATACCAGGAGATGGAGGAATCAAGTGCCGAGACTCCTCATCATAGGAGTCCTGAAGTTGCAAAGTGAAAAAAGCCGAAAAGCTGATCTGACTCCATTTCGGAGTTTCGCAAACCTGGACTTGGAAGTGTCGAGAACATTCACATCAAGAATGTCAAAATTGCGATATGAGAAATCCCGAAGTGAACTGGGCTGATAGATCTAGGAGGTGAATGTGGAAGACCACGTTAGAAAGGATAGGTGGAAGACTATGACATGTGGCACGATCAGACAACAACAAGTGTCAAGTTGATTTGGCATTTCAGGCCATTGGAAATCACAATTCTGAGTGACACATGATAGCCACTTGGGTCACGACACATCATCTATTGACACAAGACTGACCTCACTCTGAGAGTTTTAATTCCATCACTCCCCCAAAGTCCCGAAGGCTGAAGTTCTGGGGTAGAGGATAGTCGTTCGATCACCACAGATTGAGGACTGTTGATCTAGAGATCGAAGAACTTGTGTTATTGGAGAGTGGTCATATTCTGGTGGTCACATCGTCGAAGAAATATAGAGGAGAGATCGAAGTGGCAAGCTCCATTTCAGAGTTTCGGGGATCGGGACATGGAGCGTAAAGAAATTTTCACATCAAGGATGCCGAAATGCCGAATTGCGAAATCACGAAAGTGTTTTATGGATAAGTGCTCAGTCACAGCCATTGGTAACATCAGAAGAAGATGGAGGAAGGAGCTAGTGCAACCAAGCTCCATTTCGGAGTTTCAGGGATTGGTACATGAAGCATAAAGAAACCTTAACCAAAGGAATCGCGAAATGCAGAAATGTGAAATGGAAAAATAAACGCAAGACCCTATGGATTCCATCCAACGGTGCAGGTGATTTTGAATATGATCGAAGGGATACTGTTTCTCTTCACAGTGTAACTTCTAGAAACGACTAATGGTCTCTTCCAGAGGATGATCTCGACTATGATGAAGAATATGAAGAGTCTCAACTGCCAGAGAGGCCAAGGAATCTCATCATAACACCCAGTGATGATGGACGCATGGGTTGAACTGCCAGAGAAGCTGAAGTATTGCAATGATGATCAGGCAGAGCACTCAACATGAGGAGAATATGAAGAACATAGTGATGTGGTGGGATTGTCCAGGGAAAAACATTGGCATGGTGAGAGCATGTAGAAGCATGATGCAAATTGCATGCACAAGGAGAACAGAGACCATAAGTATGCTGAACAAAGAAGAGATGAGGGTTGTTGTTGTTGAGTGTGATTGACGTGTGAAGAAGGAGGTAGAGCGTAGCAATAGAAATGCATAGAAGAGGTGTGGTGCATTGAATAGACATGGCACACAGATCATAAATGGAAGAAGAACATAGAACATAAGAGGAGTGTGTATAAGACACTGATGTAGACAGAGCAACGCAGTGTAGCAGATCAATGATGAGACTGGTAAGTTTTTGAAGAAATTTATATCCTTGTATTAAGTGTTATTAGGAAAGATTTATATTTAAGAGTGGTAGGGAGGTTCTAGGGAGGACTGTTGTCCTCAGAGGTTCAAGTGGGTTCTTGAACACAGGGAGTTGTAGCTTACATCTGGTTGCAGTGAGAGAAACCAGGGTGGCAGGGTGGTGCAAGGGAGAACTGTTGTTCTTTGTTATACAGGTTGGTGCCTGTGTGACTGGAAATTGGTTCTTCCATCCAATTGGTGCTAGAAGACTTAGGAAGTTGGTGCTTCCATACAGTTGGTGCTGGAACACTTAGGGAGTTGGTGCTTCCTTCTAGTGGGTGCTAGAGAAACCAGGGAGTTGGTGCTTCCTTCTAGTAGGTGCTAGAGAAAACAAAGAGTTGGTGCTCTTAGTTAGTTGCTACTTGCAAAACAGAGGTTGTAGCCTCATTATGAGTTGGTGATCATATGTATGATAATGCAAAGAATGTAAATATTACTTATCATATAAAGAAGAAGAGGTTTTTACCCTTTATGGGTTTCCTCAAGAAATATCTGTCTCGAGGTATCTCATATGTGTGACTGATGTTGAATGTTCTATTTCTTATTTCCCTGCATTACTGTGATTTCCATTGAGTGCTTTGAAAGGAGTTTAAAATAAGAATAATTGTTTAAGCACGGTAATAACTGATTCACCCCCTCCCCCTCTCAGTTGTCCAACAATTGGTATCAAAGTCGACCCCTTTTATCTAAGGGTAGATCCTAGAGCTTAAACATGTCAAGCCATGAAGGAAATTCAACCAATAAGGCCCCTCTATTCAATGGAACAAACTTTGCCTTCTGGAAAGTTAGAATGAGAACCTACATAATGGCTTTAGGTGTAAATGTTTGGGATGTGGTAGATACTGGTTATGTAAATCCAATTATACTAGCTAATAAGGATGACAAGCTAGAATTTAGCTTCAACGCTAAGGCTATGAATACTATCTTGAGTGGACTTGCATAAGCAGAATTCGTAAAAGTTATGCACCTAGGAACTGCCAAAGAAATGTGGGACAAACTCATTAGTAGTTATGAAGGTAATGAGAAGGTAAAGGATGCCAAGATTCAAACCTATAGAATACAGTTTGAACAACTGAATATGAAGGAAGATGAAACTATTGTAAAATGATTTCTGAGAGTAGAAGAAATGGTAAATGCAATGAAAGCACTTGGTGAAAAAATTGAGGAACCTTCTTTAGTTCAGAAAATCTTGAGATCTCTCCCAGATAGGTTCAACCCGAAGGTTTCTTCTATAGAAGAACTTAATGATCTAAAAACCTTGGAATTTGATCAACTTCTAGGAACATTGACTGCATATGAAATGAGAATAGTTAAAGATAAACCCACCTCTAGAGAAGCATCATTTAAAGCAGACAAGAATGAGGATTCTGAGCCCGATGAAATTGATTTTTTTTTTTGAAGAGACTGAAGAAGGGATCAGTCAAATACAAAGGTAAGATTCCTTTCAAATGTTTCAACTATGGTAGGATAGGTCATTTTGCAAATAAATGTCCCCACAAAAGAAAGGATCAGACATGTGATGATGAGGAGAAGCACAAACACAAAAAATTCTTTAAAGAGAATAACTTTAAGAAGAAAAGTCTTTGCATAAACAATGATGATGATCCTTCAAATGTTGAAGACAAAGAATCCTCTATTGAAGATAAACTAAATTACTTCATACTTATGGAGAAAGAGGACTATGATAATAAAAGCATAGGAAGTGATGCTAATGAAGAAGAAGTTGTGGTTGACATGGAAGGAGAACTGATCAGTGCACTGGAAGGGATTGACAGACTAAGAATTAAGAACAGAAAGAAAAGACAATTGCTGATACAGTTTGAGAAAGACAATAAAGAACCCGATGAAGACCTTGTCCTACTAAAAGTGTAATTAGAAGAGGCAAAGAAAATCGAAGTCCTTATGGAACGACAATTATTAGAAAGAAGGCAAGATGTGAAGCCTTAGAACAAGAAGTAGTGAAAAATAGGAAAGATATGGAGAAGTTTCAAGCCTTGTATAATAAAATCTGTCAAGTATCAAAGCCTCAGAAGGATTAGCCACCATTCTGAATCAGCAAAGGAATACAAAGCTGAAAACTATTCTGGGTTATGAAGAGGGATCAAGTAGTGGTAAGCCACGAAATGAAGAACCCATCAAGTTTTTCAAATCTACAACCAATGACAACAACAAACCTACAGAAACAAAGGAAGACAATCAGCCGCCCAGGACGAGTAAAGAAAAAGGTGCCAGGACTGAATCTGTAGAACAAAGAAATAATGCACTCCCTGCTAAAAGAGGTCATCATCTTGGAAGAAATTGATTTCCTCAAAGAAGACAACCATTTTCCAGGTACAAAGAATTTTTCTATGGCTATTGTTTCTACTAATCTAACTTTGGTCACAAAGATGTAAATTGTTCCTTAAGACTTAGACATGAGCAATTAAGATTTCAAAGGAATAAATACTTGCCACAACAAAGAATGATACAACCAAGTAACAAACCTTCATAGATTGCAAATTGCCAAATTAAGTCTAGAGACATGAAACTAAGGAGGTAAAGAAATAATCAACAGTCAATGAGTAGACAACGTTGCAACAATAATTTTGACCTATTGAACAATGAGATTGAATGCTACATTTGTCATAACTATGGACATAAATATGTTGACTATCGATTAAGGAACTATGAACCAGATTTGAATTCCCCTGTTGAAAATGTCAAGGTTTGGAAGAAGAAAGAAAGTGACAAGTGTGGATTAATGTTGCCAGCTCAAAGAAAAACGAACCCTTGGTATATAGACAGTGGATGCTCCAAACATATGATAGGAGAGAAAGGTAAGTTTCTATTCCTAAGTGAAAGCAAATCAAGAAACATAGCCTTTGGAAATGATGTTCTAGGTAAAATAAAGGGTAAAGGGATGGTGAGTTTAAGTAATGGAAAAGGAAAATCCCAAGATGCTCTACTTGTAGATGGGCTAAAACATAATCTTCTCAGTGTAAGTCAAATGTGTGATAGAGGATGTGAAATGGTGTTCACATCCAAGGACTGCAAAATAAAATTTGTAAATTCAGGACAAGTGGTGGCTAAAGGCATAAGGAAAAAAAATAACGTATATGTGCTGAAAGAAAATAGAGAAGAGTGTCATCTAAGCAAACATGATGAAAGATGGTTATGGCATAAGAGACTTAGACATATAAACTTTGACCACTTAATCAAACTCAAAAATATCGAGGTAGTAAAAGATCTTTTGAGAATATCAAAGCCCCAAGATTCAATGTGTAAACCCTGCCAAGTAGGAAAGATAACCAGGACACATTTTAAGTCCAAGATCTTTACTTCAACAGAGAAACCACTCCAACTAGTTCATATGGATTTATGTGGACCATCAAGACAGGAAGGCACAGGGAAATAAAACTACTTCATGTTGATTATTGATGATTACTCCAGACTTACTTGGGTTTCCTTTCTCAAGGAAAAAGATGAAGCATTTGAGAAGTTTAAAATATTTAAGGCTTTAACTGAGACTCAAACAGGCAAGAGGTTAAAGGAAGTAAGATCAGAATGAGGAAGAGAGTTTATGTCAAGTGATTTCAAGGAATTCTATGATAAGCATGGGATCAAGAGAGAATACACAATCCTAAGAACTCCACAACAAAATGGAGTAGTTGAGATGCAAAACAGAATAGTGCAGGAAATGGCCAGGTCAATGATGAGTGAGAAAAACAATATGTGGGAGATGGTTCATAGAACAGAAGGAAAAAATATCATTGGTTCCAAATGGATCTTTAAGAATAAGTTGAATGAGCAGGGACAAGTTGTCAGGAACAAAGCAAGATTGGTGTGTAAAGGCTATGCTCAAATAGAAGGATTGGATTTTGATGAAACATTTGCGCCTGTAGCAAGGTTAGAAGCTATCAAAATATTGCTTGCCTATGCTTGTCATAAAAGGTTTAAAGTCTATCAAATGGATGTCAAGTCATCTTTTCTAAATGAATATTTAAATGAAGAAGTCTATATGGAAAAACCAGATGGTTTTGAACTGTCTGATAACCCTGACTTAGTATGAAAGCTAAAGAAAGATTTATATGGGTTAAAATAAGCCCCTTCGTGCCTGGTATCACAGACTGGATATGTATCTCAAAGACAAAGGGTTCAAGAGAGGAACATTTGACAACAATCTATATATCAAAAAAGAGGATAATGATTTGCTAATCATGTTAGTCTATGCAGCTGACATCATCTTCAGATGTAATAAGGATTCATTGGTAAAATGGTTTTCTTCTGCCATGGAGTCTGAGTTTGAAATGTCTATGATAGGTGAACTGTCATTTTTCCTTTGTCTGCAAATTACTCAAAGGTCTGAAGGGATGTTCATTTCTCAATAAAAATATCTAAGAGAAATGTTGAAAAGGTTTCAAATGGAAGATTTTAAACCTATGGGTACACCTATAGTTACTGGATGTAAATTAAGTAAGGATGATGACTCACCTGATGTTGATCAAAGTTCATATAGGCCAATGATAGGCAACCTATTTTACATCACAACATCTCGCCCAGACATAATGCATGATATTGGAATGGTAGGAAGATATCAGTATGCACCTAAACAGAGTCATTTGCAAGCTATCAAAAGGATATTCAGGTATTTGAAAGAAACAATGACATATGGTCTGTGGTATCCCATAAATCATAATTTTCAGTTAACTACCTATTCAGATGCAGATTGGGCAAACTATGTTGATGAGAGAAAAAACACCACTGGAGGAGCATTCTTCCTGGGTGACTCATTAGTAGCATGGCTTAGTAAAAAGAAAGGCTTCATTTCTTTATCAACTACAGAGGCAGAGTACATTGCTGCTACTACCTGTTGCACTCAGGTATTATGGATGATTTAGACACTTGCAGACTTGGAGGTAAAATATGCAGCACTGATCCCAATTCATTGTGATAACACTAGTGCCATCAGTGTGTATAAGAATCCTATATTCCACTCCAACACCAAGAATATTCCCATAAAATACCATTTTTTGATAGAGAAAGTCACCAATCAGGTTGTTTAGGTCCATTACATTCCAACCATAGAACAAATTGCAGACATCTTTACTAAACCCCTAGCCAAGACACCATTTGAATATCTCTGATAGAAGTTGGGTGTCATCCCATCTCACACCTAAGAGAGTCCATTCTGTTAGGGGGAGTTTTGTATTGATTGAATATCTGATATCTCCTAAAAATACTACAACAGCTCAGGGGGAGCATGTTTTCTTTGACATTGATGTCAAAGGGGGAGAAAAGGAGTGGTCCAGACCAGATGCTACAGTTGGAGGTCCAAACAGATTAGTGCAGTTGTTTAGGTTTTCCATCAATGCCAAAGGGGGAGATTGTTGGCATGTTTACATGTAGGTGTGCTTGTCGTTGATGGAAAGATAATAGTATGCAATGATGGAAAAATAGGGACAACATAAGCTCAGGAGGATAAGTGCAGAGGTGCACGTAGAGTGCAAGAGTGTGCTTGATCATTTGATGGTTTACAGGCAGGCAAGGAAGATCAGGGATAAATTGATCCGACTCCATTTCATAGTTTCAGATATCGGGAGGTGGAGGTGTCAAGGACACTCATGACAAGTCCCGAAATCATGAAATGAAAAACTCCAAAATCTTGAAAGCAGGAGACAGTTTCGGATACCGGTAGTTGAAGTGTCAAAACACTTCACCACAGGAGTCCTGAAATCGTGAAACGTCGAAATCCTGAAAGCAGGAGACAGTTTCGGATACCGGGATTTCGGATACCGGGAGTTGGGGATGTCAAGAACTCTTACTATAGGAGTCCTGGAATTGTGAAATGTGAAACGCAAAAATCTTGAAAGAAGGAGACAGTTTTGGATACTGGGATTTCGGATACTGGGAGTTGAGGATGTCAAGAACTCTTACTACAAGAGTCCTGAAGTCACGACATGAGAAATTGTGATATGCTAAACCACGATATAATCTCAACTATTGGATAGAGGAAAAAACTGAACCATCAATCCAAGAAGGATACATGGCAAAATATCATCCTTTGGCTAACTGGAAATTCAAAGGAACGGGGTTCCCTAACCTCTCGAACTCACGATATGCGAACTCGCGAAATAACCTTAGCCGTTAGATCGAAGTTTGATCTGGACCATTGATATGACTCCATTTTGGAGTTTGGGATACCGGGAGATGGAGGATTCAAGTGTCGAGACTCCTCATCATAGGAGTCCCGAAGTTGCGAAGTGCGAAAAGCCAAAAAGCTGATCTGACTCCATTTCAGAGTTTCGCAGACCGGGACTTGGAAGTGTCGAGAACATTCACATCAAGAATGTCGAAATTGCGATATGCGAAATCACGAAGTGATCTAGGCCAATAGATCTAGGAGGTGAATGTGGCAGACCATGTTAGAAAGGATAGGTGGAAGACTATGACACGTGGCACGATCAGACAACGACAAGTGTCAAGTTGATTTAGCATTTCAAGCCACTGGAAATCACAATTCTGAGTGACACATGACAGCCACTCGGGTCACAAAACGTCATCAAGTGACACAAGACTGACCTCACTACTAGATTTTTTTTTTCTTTGGGAGTTTTAACTCCATCACTCCCCCAAAGTTCTGAATGTTGAAGTCCCGGGGTAGAGGATAGTCGTCTGATCACCATGGATCGAGGACCATTGATATGGAGATCGAAGTGTTTGTTTGATTGGAGAGTGGTCATATTTTAGTGGTCACATCATCGAATAACTATAGAAGAGAGCTCGAAGCGGCAAGCTCCATTTCAGAGTTTTGGGGATTGGGACATGGAGCGTAAAGAAATATTCACATCAAGGACGCTGAAATGCCGAATTGCGAAATCAGGAAAGCACTTTATGGATAAGTGCTCAGTCACAGCCATTGGTCACATCGGTGAAAGATGGAGGAATGAGCTAGTGCAACCAAGCTCCATTTCGTAGTTTCGGGGATCGGTACATGAAACGTAAAGAAACTGTAACCACAGGAATCGCGAAATGTCAAAATGTGAAACAGTGAAATAAACGCAAGACCCCACAGATTCCATCGAACGGTGTAGGTGATTTTAAATATGATCGGAGGGCTATTGTTTCTCTTCACAGTGTAACTGCTAGAAATGATTGATGGTCTCTTCCAGAGGATGAGCTCGACTATGATGAAGAAGACGAAGAGTCTGAACTGCCAAAGAGGCCAAGGAATCTCAGCATAACACCCAGTGATGATGGACGCGTGGGTTGAACCACCAGAGAAGCTAAATGATTTCAATTATGATCAGGCAGAGCACTCGACATGAGGATAAGATGAAAAACAGAGTGATGTGGTGGGATTGTGCAGGGAAGAACATTTTCATGGTGAGAGCATGCAGAAGCATGGTGCATATTTCATGCACAAGGAGAACAGAGACTATAAGTATGATGAACAAAGAAGAGATGAGGGTTGTTTCTATTGAGTGTGATTGACGTGTGAAGAAGGAGGCATAACGTAGCAGCATAAATGCATAGAAGAGGTGTGGTGCATTGAATAGACATGACACACAGAGAAGAAATGGCAGAAGAACATAGAATGTTAGAGGATTGTGCAGAAGACACTGATGCAGACAGAGCAGCGCAGTGTAGCAGATCAGTGATGAAACTGGTAAGTTTTTGAAGAACTTTATATCACTGTAATAAGTGTTATTAGGAAATATTTATATTTAAGGGTGGTTGGGAGGTGCCAGGGAGGACTGTTGTCCTCAGAGGTTCAAGTGGGTTCTTGAACACAGGGAGTTGTAGCTTCCATCTGGTTGCATCCAGAGAAACCAGGGTGGCAGGGTGGTGTAAGGGAGAACTATTGTTCTCTGTTATACAGGTTGGTGCCCGTGTGACTGGAAATTGGTGCTTCCATCCAGTTGGTTCTAGATCACTTAGGAAGTTGGTGCTTCCATTTAGTTGGTGCTGGAACACTTAGGGAGTTGGTGCTTCCTTCTAGTGGGTGCTAGAGAAACCAGGGAGTTGGTGCTTCCTTCTAGTAGGTGCTAGAGAAAACAGAGAGTTGGTGCTCTCAGGAAGTTGTTGCTTGCAAAACAGAGGTTGTAGCCTCATTATGAGTTGGATATCATATGTATGATAATGTAAAGAATGTAAATATTACTTATCATATAAATAAGAAGAGTTTTTTACCCTTTATGGGTTTCCTTAGGAAATATTTGTCTCAGGGTATCTCATATGTGTGACTGATGTTGAATGTTCTATTGCTTATTTCCCTGCATTATTGTGATTTTCATTGAGTGCTTTGAAAATAGTTTAAAATAAGCATAATTGTTTAATCATGGTACAATTGATTCACCCACTCCCCCTCTCAGTTGTCCAACATTCCTAAGCTAGTAGACCACAACAGTTGGCTTAAGGGAACCTCTTGTTTTTAGTATTTTTTGGGATCGGAAATAGTCGTTTTCTGTTTACCATATGGGTTTTGTCTGGTGTTCCTTCGACCGGATTCCAGTTTACTTAAACATGGAGTCGCCAAGTGAATAATGAAAACTTATCCTTTAGAAGGTGTTCACTCTTTGTTCACTATCAAAGAGTAGAAACTTGCAAATGTCGTTCTCCTAGGGAAAATGATTTTGTATCTCCGTCCCCGACAATGACTTCAAAAAAGATGTTGTCCAAGAGTTTGTACTAAAGGATATAAATTGTAGATTCTAGGCATCTTAAAAGAGGGTAAATGATAAACGAGGAAGAAAACAACTTTTAAGAAAATAAGCTAAGGCTGATTTCTGAGTTGTCTAGGTCTAGCTTCCAATTGTTCATGAATGCTTATGTTCCGTTCAATGGCTTCCCATGAACGTTCGAGTTCGAGACGGGTGGTGACTATTTTCAGGATGGTGTCAAATAGGTTTAAAGCGATGTTGGTTTGATCTGTGAGACTGGGTTCGATATTGGTCTGTCTTGTAGCAGGCACAATCATGGAGGAAAATTTTTTTAAGGGATGTTTCTTTTTAGGTTGTTGATTCTATTTTAGATTGTATGAGAAAAATTCCCAAAACTTCGAATTAATCGTATAACAAAATCAAAGGTCGTTTTCTATATTTGAGTTACCCTTGAAAATCATGCATGAAACAAAAGAAAACATAAATATTTTGAACAACATGAGGCATCCATCAAAGAAGAATATCACCTCGTGACAAAAGAAGAAAATAGACAGGAAAAACTTTAATGAAGCATAAGATATAGAAATCTAAGTAATTCACAGGTCTTGTACTAAAACAGTTGATCACCACAGTAGAGGTTGTACTAAATTTCAGCTAAGCATTCATCAAAGATATATAAAGGAAATTATGCTAAATAAGAAATAACAAAGGAAACACATAACACAATCTTGACGGAATATCGAGTCTTCAATTTCTCTTGTATTAATTCTGGTGAAGGAAAAATTTCTCTGCTACAATTCGGCCAAAATAAAAAAATCCCTTGTTCTATTTTCAAAATGTATATTTATACAAGATTAAAACACTTTGAATTCTAATCATTCTAAAAGTTTCGGTTACAAATGAAAAAATGAAGCGTTTCATTTCTTGGTCCCTCATCTTCCTCCATGCAGGCAGAGCATCTTCTTTTCTTTGTTCTCTAGCTCCAAAACTAGGATGGAATAAACATTTGTTACTATTTACCTCCAAAATTCTACCCTTTCCCTTACTTAATACAAGTGACACACATTTCTATCAACTAGGCTATGAACTTGGAAGGTTCCGTTTGGTTGTTCGCCTCGAAAGTGTAACAATTCTTTGCCAACTCTAGCAAACGTTTCCCTACTTGCCGTTCTTCTGTGATGATGGACCATAATTGTAATCTTGGATTTATTAACCATTTATCCACTTGGACAATATCTACCTGACTTATCTGGGATAATTCAACTTGTTCTTTTTCCACATTTTCCTTGACGTCAAGCAGATGTTTGGCTACGTTAATTTTTCCCAGTGTTCCAACACTATTTTATTTATTGAGATCTAACAATTTTTTATTTATCAAGCCGAATGTTTCTTCACAAGAATCTCTCATATCTTTAGCCTTTTTTCTATTCTCATATATATTATTCTCCCATGCCTTCAGAAAGATGTTACCTCTGGTTTTCTCTGGAATGGACAATCTGGAGCTAATGATCATTTATTCTTTAGTTGTTTCTATAACATCCTCCTGGAAAGAAACCCGAGCCTCCTCAACTTCTCTTTATCTCAAGGAGATATCCTTTAGCACTTTTTCTATTGTCTAAAAATGATTATGGATGGTTTCTACTTTAGCAAGTAGATCCTGTTGAGCGACTTCTTCCTTCTTTAGTATTTCCGTGGCTTGGGATTGGAATACCGTTATGTCTATGACCTGGCTTTCAACATAAATTAAATTAGCTTGCAGCTGTTTTATTAACTCCTCTTGTTTATTTACCTGTGTTTGTCTTATTTGTGCCGACTAATGCATCTTCTCGAGATCGAATTTGAGTTGTTCGATTTCCTATTGATCAACTACTCTAGCTTGCTCAAAATCTTTGTTTGCCTCATTCTTGGCATTCGCCTCTACTGCTGCTATCTAAGCCTACAATTTGTCGATTAAAAAGTTCTTTTGTTTCAACCATCCCTTCAAGGTTCCAACTGAATATTGGTTAGTTGTTGCATACGCGCCCAATGTTCCTGCTATCTCATCAGTGAGTTCTTCCTCTTCCAGGGCTTCTCCATCCATTACAATTTTGTATTTTTTAACTGATGTGCCTGCTCTTTGGTATGTTTCTTGCTTCACCATGACCTTCCTTTTCTTGCTAAAAAAGAAGTCGTTAGGAGGCAATTCTTCTACAGAGATAGGTGTTAGATCTTCTTTGAATATTATCTTTGCATCAGGGTTCGCTTAGTAAACTGTAAGGGTGTGACGGAGGCGATGGGGCTGTCGATTTCCTTGTATGATTGTTTCATGGTAGCGTTTGTGGCCGGCTCGCTTGATGTAAGAAATGATGTGTCACCTACCCCGTTCGGGGGTATCTTTGCTTGACCTTTGACCTGTTCACCTGGTGTAACTATCTCTGTGTTTCCTTCTTCTTGATTGGGGATCTCGATTTCCTGATTCGAGTTCTCAGTTTCTTCTGTATTTTCCCGAGTCTCTTGTTTTCTAGGGTTTGTGTCCATTGAAACTTTAGCTTCTTCTTGCTATGTACCTAGTGGTTTTGAGGTTTTTCCTTGTAAAACTTTGGGGAGGCAACTTCTCTGGTGCTCCCGAAATTTATAGAAATCGACCATATCTCCAGGAAGTAGAGATTGAATCCGATTTAAGACTTCTCAGTAGGACACCACTCCTTGGAAGACTTCATCATGAGGTGAGTCTTCATGCTCATATATTTTTATACCACAAATCACCATATGATTACTCACAACCTTATTAAGGTCGTGTTTGTTAAACTCAATGTCTACTAATTTCATTTCCTCCAAGGCCGCAGCCTCCTCTTTGGCATGAATGAAATCTAATAAAGAATATGTACCAATGTGAATGGGGAAGGGTGGCCATACCTTCTTCTGAACTCCTTTGAGGTCTTTTCTTATCCAACCGAACACACTTTGCCTAGCGATCTCACGACACACTAGCTTATCTTACAAGAATAGCAGAAGGGCATATGGGGGAACAGAGCTGCCAAAAACCCTAAGATACGAAAACTCTGCTTCTATATACCAATATACCACGCTGCTTAGGTTGGCCATGATTTTATTTGAAATCCTGGGAGACAGATGGATGAAGATAGAGACATGCATTGGTACCATTACCCAGTTGAAAATCTCATAGATGAATTCTTTGGCTTTGTATTCCCATATTTTCGAGTGGTACACATGAATAGCCTCTACATTATTTGGAGTCCAATGCCAGCTCATTAATGGGAAAGGTGTCATGAAGAAAATAACATTTATAATGTAATCATACATGAAAAATGAAGATACTTTCTCGCTCTCCTATTGTGCTCGATATTCTGTAATTTGACTGGCTAGGCTTTCTGACAACAATTTGGCCTAGTCGAAAGAGAATCCCTCAGCTACTGTGTGAATAAGTGGTGCCCATGGGAGAAAGAAGTGTGCAGTTTCCTCCTTCCCATACAGTCCACAAAACATAATCGCTATATACATGAATTATGGCTCTAACGATGATATTGAATCAATTCCATTGGAATTGGCTTTTCCCAAATTGCTCACATTATTTCTTTTTGAAACCCTCTAAGAATTCAACATTGTGAGTACAGCTTGGTGTGGGATGTTGGAGCCGCCCTTGTTTTTACCTTGCACAATTTTCAATTTTTTGATATTTGGAATCTAAAGTTGATTTTCTTTTCCCTTC
>ML859944.1:8245-25152 GCA_009831015.1 Picea engelmannii
ATCTTTGGTACTATTGTGGTATTTTTTATTCAAGATCTTAACAAGTGGCATCAGAGCACTTTCCTTGGCAGGAAGTGTGGGCAAATATTTTTATTTTTTGCAGATGTATTTTTTCAAAAAAAAAGAGGGCCGCAACATTAAGGTCGATTTCTTTATGTTTTGGTGAGAAACTTGAAAAAAATGGCTGTATATCTGAGTTCCTCTCAGAAAACACCCAAGTTAAAAAAAATAATCGTCTGAAACAGAGTCTGGGAAGTCAAGTTATTTTCATTTTAAAATCTGCAATTTTCAGGTTTTTTTTTTTTTTTTCGCGGACGAACATGTGATTTTTTTTTATTTTTGTAGCATCAGGGGCTGAGTTTTTCAAAAAAAATTGCAGATCTGAGTTCCTCTCACAACTTCACCCAATTTCAAAAAACAATTTTCCAAATCGGAGCTCTAGAAGTGAAGATATCGTTGATTTGAAATCAACTATTTTTTGGGGTTTTTAGTGACGGCGAAGGGACTGCAGAGTTCATAAATTTTCATAAGGTGCTTAGATTTATACCTAATAAATGCCATTGGATAAATTATTTTAAGATATTTCGTTTGGTATATTTTATGTGGTGTTTTCAATGTCCATTTCCTCTCAAATCCTCAAAGAAATTCTACAGATAACTGAAGCATTCAAAGCCCAATGGAATGACAGATTGGATGACCTTGTAGATGGCCTCACAAATGGCCTCAAGGATAGTTTCTGTAGTATTCAAGATTCATTGGATATCATGCATGCGATATTTCTTATGCCAGACATCAAGGATGAATATAATCAAGAAATATATGCTTGGTATGATTTTGAGGTTGATTGTGATGATTGGTGTATGGATAATTGTCATTTCTGGGATGAAAACCGCTTCCATCTTTTATTTGATGACTCTACTCCACCTTTTGTAGAGCACATCAATGTGGCACATCTAGAGCTAATTATGATAACTAGTTTCTAGCCTACATATTCTACAACGGTATTGTTCCTTCCAGATTCATCTTTGACCCTTTCCCACTACGTGGATGGATATTCTTATTTGGATCCACATGATAGGTGTCAGTATTGGGAGCATTATTTTTAGTTGGTTATTGGGTGCCGATATCTTCTGTATGGAGTTCACATGATAAATTGGACATTGGACCCTGGTTTACAATGACGGTTAGACTACTTCAGCATGGTGGCTTCCATTTCTCAATGGGACCATGGTTCTCTATTATACTTCAACACTATGGTCCACACGTATCCATGGGATCGTGGTTCTCTAGTCTACTTCAACACTATGGTCCACACTTATCCATGGGACCCTCATATATGGTTGTACATCAAGTGTTGAGGACAACGCTTTAATAAGGGGGATGGAATGTTAGTGTTGGCACTAGGACGAAGTGGAAAGAAGGACGATCATAGGAAAGAAAGTGTTCAAAAACAAAAGTAACAACTGGAGAAATAACAACACGCATGCATGCAAGAAAGAATGCACAAGGAAAATGACAGTTGGAGGAAGAACAACATGCGTGCATGGGAGAAAGACCTAACGTCAGCAGGGTTAGGGTTTTGGTAATACATTGTAAATGGCTGAAGATCCCGAGCGATATAAAAATATATACGAAGGTATCAGAGAGGGGTTGGATATAGGTACGCAGGTATCACACAGAGATTGATTCACTTTTTCATTTGTTCATCTTTTGTAATACTATATTGTAGCTAGATACAGATTGATGCGTATTGTAATATGGTCATGGACCAATTTTGTAAGTTGTTGAGCCAAGAATAGAGGAGAGAAGGAAGATATGAGGATTACATCACAGGCTGTAGAGCCTGGTGTGATATAGTTTGCCTCATATAGGTCTTACCCATCTAAGGGGAATTGTAAGCGCGTGGCGCTGGAGATGCAGGACTATCATAATAAAAGAGCCAAGAGACAAATATTTGTGGACTTAGCCTAGGAGGGGGTGAACCACAGTAATATCTGTGTAATGTGATGAATGCATGTATATATTTACTTTCTTTCAGTAGTCATTGTTATATTTAATAAACGAATTAATATATTGTATGGAATATGATTACGTTGTTCGGGAAATAACTGTGAAATGGAAGTATGCACCCATGGAGAATAAGTAGATTACACCCATCATTCGTAGCACATGGCTCTATTTAATAAACCCCTATCTCATACTCAATCCTAGGATGTAAACACCCGAGTCTTACAACCACCCATTCAAAGCTATCTCGGGTAAGACTGCGCAGTGCATTCAGTGTACTGTGTTGCCTTCTAGTTTACCAAAAGGGCCAATAGTTTTAGAGGATTTGTTGGAAACCTGAAAGACATGAACCATGGGTCAATAACTTAGATGGTAAATAAATAAGAGTAAACAAGTGGAGAAGACCAATAAATAAAGTAACCAACAAATGGTTCCATTGTTGTGTTAGAAGGAACTAGAGAAGACTGAGTAGATGAGATAGATTACACGAGAAAATAATGAGCTAAACAAGAAGACCAATGAACCAATAGAAGGGAATGTTGAGGCCTTGGAACCCCACGAAAGAAGAAATCGAAGGCTGGTTGAGAATCAAAGAGGTAGAGTTTGCCTAGAAAGACAATAGAAACCCTAGAATCACACCTCACAAATATCTGGATAAATACATGTTTACTGATTTACACGAATTATTTTTCAGTGATTTTCCCCATCTACTGCAGGAGTGGATACTAAGGTTGAAGGATAACCACGTGACGAACCAGGTTCGATAGCTATATTGGACCCCAGTACAGATTGGGCAGTTACAGCAGGTGAACAACAAATTCACCCGTGCAATAGACTTTTGGCTTGACAATATTGTGGCAGGCTTCATCACAGATTTTGTAGTCGACACAACGAAGTCATACAGTGCAACAAAGAAAGAATTTCTATGTGGACCCTGAGGCAGGTACATCCGATCACTGTATACTTCTATTAAGATATTGATGTATAATAAAGGTGTAATGAGAATGAAATCAGACAACTAAACTTCCCTGCGTGCATGGGGGAAGAGAGGAAGCATTGACAGAGAGAAGATAAATGGAAGGAGGTGAGGATAAAGGCAAGAAGGAGGAGGAACCCTTGGACTTGATCATGATGGATGACGACCAACTCAAATGGATCTTGGTGTCATCAGGAATGATGCATAGCGGAGTAGCCTACTGATCCGTCAGGATTTTTCGAATGACTTATGGTTGAGTTTTTAATTGCATGCATTAATTGACCATTGGGAAACTTAACGAAAGAGCAAGAAAAGAAAATGAATTACACAACCATTAACATATTTTCATATCTGAAAGACAATGAAAAACAACAAACCATAATGCACAGGTTGATAACGAAGTTCGGCACAACTTTGCCTACGTCTCCGGGCCCTTTCTCTGTGAGGGAGGCTTCTTTATTTCTGTTTGAAAGATTAATGGTACATCATTACAATGATGAATGACTTCCAGACTGATCTGGTCATTTTCGCCCAGATCTCTAGAATCTTTCACAAAAAATGGCACGCGAAACGGATGCCCGGAGCTCTCAGAAATCGTCCGACAACATCTCCTCCTCAACAGCTTCCCTGCCTCAAACTGGCTTTGACTTGGCTTGCCTCAGCATCTCTGCTCTAAATTTCTCACCAAAAGCTGTCCCCTTGGCCTCAAAATGGCCTTGGTTAAATAGTGGGGGAGTTAGTTGTCCATCTCCAACTTCCTCCACGAATTTAGGCTCTAAAAATGCCCAATAACCCTTAAAAATGGATTAATTACATTAAAAAAAAAAAATTGGTTAAATAACCACTTTTAAAACCACATTATAGTTTAAATACGGGCTAATCCCCCTCTCCTAGGCGTGACCTCTTTTGACAAGGTCACATGGCGTCATGTGGCCACGCGCTAGCCCAAAGGGCTAAGCGCGGGCCACCCCTGCTAGCAATTGGTCATGTGGTGTAAACGCATATGCCCACGGCCTTGGGCTTAACCGCATAACAATTATAACTATGTTTTTAAACCACACATATATTCAAACCGCCGCGCTCCACATATAACGGTCACATAGCAATACATAAAACCGGGGTCGGGGCTTAGCCCCGGCCCGACCCCCTACCGGCCAACACATAAACCAAGTTTAAATATAATATCGGTCGTTTCGTTAACAAGTTCCACCATGGGGGCGGTCGGTTAGCCCAGCCCTGTTAGTCCATACGCCCACCAGGAGGTCACGGGTTCGACCTCGGTCAAGCCATAACAAAATTTTATATAACCGAACAACCAATAATACAGCGCCACGTGGCAGCCCGTGACTGGGCCACGTGGCGCTTTAAAAACCAATCAGAACTCGCCACGTGTCATCATTTGATTGGCACACGTTGTCTTCCATACTACCACGCGCCACTGCTCTGTCACCTGCCATGTCAGCCTGCCACGTCACTGGATGACGTCACCCTGCCACGTGTCACCCTTCCAGTGGTGACACATGTCACTTCGGGATTGGTCCATCTGCGTGCCGAAAAGTCCATATCATCCTGACACGTGGCACTCCCTGGAGCTGCCACGTGTCCTGTACGGATCCTGCCACGTGTCCTGTACGGACTGTACGGACAAGTACAGTCAGCATCCAAAATTTTGCCTGTTTGGCTTGGCGGACAGAATGCGATATCTTCTCCATACGAACTTCGTTTGACAAAAACATTATACCATCGGAATCAGGAAGACGAGACAGATGCAATGGTGTTGGTTTCGTCGGATTCCGAGCACTTTCATTTTTGAGCATTTTCATGCCCTGACAGGCTTCTGAATCCGATTTCGGATCACCTACCAATATAAGGTGAATACCAAGAAGAGAGTCGTAGCTACGAGGGAGGGCTTGGAAAGCGATGAGGAAGAGGTAGAGGATCTCCGGGCTGTGGAGCAGATTGAGGAAATCCTGTGCGCAACATACGAGAGGAAGATGAGAGGCCCAAGAACGGGATGATAAGGAAACCATCCTATCCATATTAATGTTAGTGTGGAATCCATAAACCCATGTGGGAATAATACACCAAAGAGAACACCACCGTTTAGACAACCAAATTTCAGAGGAAGTCTGACAATAGGAACTACATCTACACAAGGAGCATCAACTGGAAGAGCCAATTCAGGTAGTAATAGTCAAGTATCTACACTACGCGAAGGAGGTAGTAGTTCAATATTTAGAATGGTAGGACACGATCCCACTATCAGATTACCATAATTTCGAGGAGAAGCAACAGAAGATCCTGAGAAGCATTTTTTAATTTGTGTAAAGATCTGGGAGGAAAAATAGATCACCGATGAAGATACCAAACTCTCGTAGCTAGCGATTATGCTAAGAGACCATGCACTAGACTGGTACATGAGTCTAGACACAAACAGTTCCCGTGGGATAACGAGGACACTAATAGACATTAAGAAACTACTAATTAATGAGTTCCAGAAGCCGAGCTCAGAGGATTAGTACATGAACGAGATGGTTGAAATAAGAAATAAACCATGAGAATGTGTATGAGATATTGATTAGAGATTCAAGCGACTAAAGGGAAATCTAAAATACCTTATGACCGATAAGCAACATCGACACTTATTCATCAAATCACTACTTCCACACTTGAAATATCCTTTACGACAACAGAAGTTTCAGATGTAGGCAGAGGCTCTGCAGGTAGCCTTGCAACTGGAAGAGAACCAGTACCAGTAGACAGACCCATCTATTGAAGAACTGAAGGAGGATTTGAAGAATTTAACATATCAGCTGAACCCGAATAAGAACAAAGACAAACGAGAAGCCATTTGGTGCACCACATGTAGGACGAAAGGACACCACAAGAACGAATGTCCAAAATTCGTGAAGTACATGGAAATAGGTATGCCAAACCCGCTACCACAAGGAGGATTATGGTGCAAAATATGCAATAAAATGGGTCACGGCCCTTATCACTGCACGATGATGCAAAAATACCATACAAATCCAAAGAATTCATATTGCACATTTTGTAAGTCAGTAGGCCTTGATGACAAAGATTGCAGAACTATGGAGCTGATGTAGGAAACAACATCAGATGCATACAAAGTACAGGCTGAAATGATGACTGGGAAGCAGCGCCATAGTTCAATCAAGCCCCAACCCCATAGAATATTGCACAACAACAGTATAATACTATGCAACAACCCTACAATAACGTACAACCGCAGTAAAACCCGGCACAACCCCAGTACAATACCGCATAGTATAATCAAGCATGACAATATAACGCACTGAGAGGTGACTGAGCAGGCTACAGAGAAGCAAGACGAACTAGAGGAGGTTTAAGACGTGGTAGAGGACAAGTCACATGTCACAATTGTCAACAACTAGGAGATTATGGACGAGAATGTCCACTGCTGCCAACGACTTGTATGTATTGTCGCACATCGGACCACAATATAGAGGAATGCCTGACACTACTAGTAAATATTCAGGAAAAGAGGAACCAAAATAATCAGAATGTTTAGTGGATTTCAGCTAAAGCAAGTGATGATGAAAGAAACATCAATATAGTCACTCATGGAGGAACGAAAGCAGGAAGTGACATAGTTCGACAGGAACCAACACAGAACCAATGGGTAAAGAAGAACACTGAACCACAGAAGCAGTTCGACGTGCCAAACAAAAAGGAGACTTTTAAGGCAGCTAGATAAGAATTTCAGAAGGAGGACACAATGTCGACTTCAACTGTGCAACCATTTAAGGAAGCCCCAAAATATGAGATGCCACCATCATTGGATTGTACGAACGGAATGCAGCCCAAGGGACATGTAAGTATAATCAAAGGCTTTTTGCAATCATGCGTCAAAGTATTAAGTGATCCTTCATCTATGAAAATATTGCAAAACATACTAGAGGAATGTAGCAGCGAGACGAAAGAAAAACTAGAACAAAAAATTGTCAATCACCTACACACCAGAAGAAGAACAAGTAGGGAATTTAGACTAAATGATAACATTGGATATTTTAGTATGGGAGACATTATACTAGACCTAGGATCCGAAGTGAATGTGCTACCCAAGAAGAACTAGCAATGTATGGGATAGCCAACACTGGGATACTCAAATGTCCAACTAAAACTAGCAAACCATCATAAAGTCCTACCAATAGGTAGATTGAAAGGCGTGATGATAGATATTGATGGAGTGTGCGCTAAAGAAGACTTCAAAGTCATTGAAATAGTAGATGACACAACACCTTGCCCAACACTGCTTGGTTTAGATTGAGTGTTTGACAACCAGACCATAATCAATTTGAAAACCAGAAAAATGACATTTGAATCCAGAGAATACAGGGTCATAACACCACTAGATCCATCGGAAGGGGAGAGATTCGTGGAACCCACTTGACTGAACTTAGAGGAGATCATCAAGTTGTACAGAAAAACTACGCGCGATGAGGATTACGTAAACCCAACTACAGACGGGGTACTCAGCTGGTAGAGCATTACGTCATGCGCAACAGACTCAGGCACCGGGTTAGAAAAATGGCAGTAGAGACTACATGGAGTATGCACGAGAATATGTGCAAGAGTAGACCGCGCAGTAAGGTGGGTAGGCATAGAAATCAGAGAACCACCCAGTTTCCATAGCCTAAATGACTTGGAGAAATTCTTGACACAATATGAAGACGAAGTATTAGAAAACCAACGATGGTTAGCACTTTACTTAGCACTTAAGGCCACACTCGCGAGATGGTGGGGCGCACATAAATAAACCATTACATACTAGTATCAATGTAAGCGACTACTGCACATAGGGTTCAACGCAGAACAAGAATACAACAAACAACATAAATACCAAGGACAAGCAGGACCCATGAAACACTTGGAGAAGTGCAAAATGTTGTGGAAGATGACACCACCAGAGGAATGGCCTCATCACTTCATACATACTTTATAGGGCATACCAGAGAACTGGTACACAGACTAGGAATTGCGTAAAGGAACTACAACATGGAGGACATTGCAACAAAACTTCACAATCACTTTCTCATTCGAGCATGAGAACCCCAACATAGACACGATGCTGAAATGGATCAGAGGAGTCATATTCATTAAAGAACCGGATATAGAACTTATCAAAGAAGAGCAGCAGTGGAATAAAAATACAGTCAAGGAACTACTATCATGTTACCATGTACAGGAGGAAGCACCAAAGGAAGATGATCTGCGCGATATTTAGATCGAAGAAGTAGAAGGTGAAAGAGATGTGGAAGGACCACCCATAGAATCAGAAGTCATTGTCGTGCCAATCAAGGTAAAGAAATTTAACATTGGGACAGCTGAACAACCCAAAAGGACCAACATTGGAGACTACTGGGATGAGCGAACAATAGAAAGCATCACATAATTGTTGCGCGAATATAACGACCTTTTTCCCACAACATTTACAGAGATGAAGGGTATAGTCGGAGAACTAGGAGAAATGAAGATACCACTCAGACCTGAAGCAAGACGTATTAGACAACGACCCTATAGACTGAACCTCATATATAAACAAAAATTTAAAGACAAATCGACTAGATGCTCGAAGTAAGCATCATCGAACCAGTTGAGGAATTAGAATGGATAAGCCCAATGGTAGTATAGGACAAGAAACAAGGAAGAGGGATTAGGATATGCATCAACTTGAGGAAGTTGAATGATGCATGACTACACGACCCATTCCCTACACCATTCACGGATGAAGTGTTATAGAATGTGGGGGGACATGAATTTTACTCATTCACCGATGGATTCTCAGGCTACCATGATATTAAGATAGCACAGGAGCATAGACACAAGACCACGTTTGCAACAGAATGTGGATCTTATCAGTACACAGTCATGCCGTTTGGACTGAAGAATGCACCTGCAATATTCTCCAGAGTGGTCATCACAACATTTAGGGAATTCATCCATTAGTTTCTCGAAGTATACTTGGATGATTGGAAAATTTACAGTCTATTGAAAAACCATGTGGAAGTTTTACGACTAATGTTAGAACGATGCAGACAGTGCCAGATATCACTGAATATCAAGAAATGCATATTTGGAACACCGTTTTGGATACTATTGGGCCACATAGTATGAAAACAGGGTTTGCTAGTGGATCCAACAAAGATCGTAGTCATTGTGAACTTACCAGCACCAAAACTAGTTTGACAAATAAGAGCAACCTTAGGGAACACAGGATACTACATGAAATTCATCAAAGGATATGTGCAGATCACAACACCAATGGAAAAGTTGTTAAGGAGGGATACCAAATACTAATGGAACGATGAGTGTCAACACGGTCTAGATACCTTGAAGGAAATGATGGTTACCACACCGATATTAGTATTTACAGACTGGGAAAAGGCATTCCATGTGCATGTAGATGCATTGGCGATAGCACTAGGAGCTATCTTAGCTCAACCAGGAGTGAGATACTTGGATTACCCGATAGCGTTTGCAAGAAGAAAATTATCAGACTCAGAACATAATTATAACATGACAAAAAGAGAAGGCCTAGCCATGGTTTATGCACTGTAGATGTTCAGACATTACCTATTGGGAAAACACTTTAAGATGTTTATAGATCACTCAGCCCTAAAATACCTAATCAACAAGATAGTGTTGGGGGGGGAGAATCTGTCGATCATTATTACTATTCCAAGAATTTGATTTTGAAGTAATAGTTAAACCAGGAAAATTGAATGAAGGACCTGACCACTTGTCAAGGGTCACAAATGAAGAACAATCTAGTAGTCTGCGCGGTCGACTATCAACTGATTGCAGGACATCTATATAAAATGGGCACATATAGCATCTTGTGCAGGTACGTGTTAGAGCAGGAACGACCAAGAGTTTTAGTAGAATCTCACAAGGGAATCACAGGAGGGAATTATGAAGGAAAATCTATCGCGCAGAAGGTATTACGTGCAAGACTATGGTGGCCAACAATTCACAAAGACTCGAAAGAGTACTATCAGAGATGCGATGTCTGTCAAAGGGTAGGCAAACTCAACAGAAGGGACAAGATGCCACTATGACCACAAGTAAAATTACAAGAACTTGACAAGTGGGCAATAGACTACGTGGGACCCATTAATCCACCACCCAAAAGGACAGGGGAAAGATACATCATCACCGTGACAAAATACCTAACAAGATGGGCGAAAGTTGCACCAGTAAAATACTGCAGTGCAAAGACAGCTGCACAAGAGTTTTGATGAGAGACCAAAGCAGACACTTCATAAACAACACCATCTGCGCAATGCTCGATGAGTTTGAAGTTCATCACCAAAAGAGTACACCATATCACCCACAGGCAAATGGCACAGTAGAATCCTTCAACAAAATTCTCGAGAACACACTAACAAATATCTATAATGTCTACATAGATGACTAGGACCTCAAATTACCAGTAGTACTATGGGCGTATAGGACTACATGTAAAAAGTTGACAGGGCACACACCATTCAAACTAGTTTATGACCAAGAAGCAGTAGTTCCATTAGAATTTTTAGTACCTAACTTATGCGTAGAATCTATCACACAAATGACAGAACGAGGCCCAGTACAGGAAAGACTGAACCAATTATTGTTAATGGAGGAAGACCAAATCTTGGCAGGGTTCCATCAACAAGTGCAGAAAGCCAGAGACAAATCTTGGCGCGATCGACACATCAAGAAGAAGACATTCAAGGAAGGAGATCTAGTATTTCTCTACGACAACAAATCAATTCAGCACCCAGGAAAGCTGAGAATGCATTAGCTAGGACCATATGAGGTAAAATCTGTCACAAGCAGAGGAGCGGTATAGTTAAGAGATTTAGAAGACGCAGACCTTAGAGGAATGATCAATGGGAGCTAGCTGAAGCCATACAAGGACAATCAACCACCCACCGTGCAGTAAAAAAGAAAAAGAAAAAGAACAAAAAGGAAACAAGACTGAAAAGTGCGAATCACGCCAGAGATACAAAGGTGATATGGTGTTCGAAACACGAATGCAGCAAAGGCAAGGACACTGGTCATATAAAAATGGAAACAAGCGGGAAAAGGAAAGTCGACGAAAGCAGGCTGACAAGACAGCTCGAGGAAGAATTAAAGCACAACAAGGACCGATGGAACATCACATTAAACATGCCAACTAGAAATGGAAAAGAAAGCGTAATGGCAAGTGTGAAACCGCTACATATGCATTGAACCCACATTTATGGTGCATTAATTGCATTATGGAGGAAGCGTTTTCAACAAGCTTCATGACAAGCCCATACAACACGTGAGCACGGGAGCAACTGGTCTATTCATGAAAGGAGAACAAACAGAGAGAAATATCATATAGAACGAATAGAGCGAGACCACAGAGCTCACCAAAGTCATTCAAACTCAGAAAACGTTCAACATTCACCACTATGGAACCATCGAAGCCAGTAGAACTAGGCCAGACAACTAGATCGAACAGGGTTAAAACTAGGTCACGAGGACCTCTGGAAGAAAATGAGCAGCAACAGCCGTAGATCGTCGATATCGATGAGATCCCATCCCCAGAGTTGATGCCAATGAACCCTACACTGATACTGGAAGAGATTCGCTAGGCACAAGCAGAGGCCATGAAAGAGGATACGCCAACAGTGACGCAGGAGCCTCAGAACGAGGAAGTGGAAACCCAACGGGAAGTAAAACTAGAAAGCACTGAAGCAGCTGTGGAAGTTAACAGAATGACACAAAATCTGGGAGTAGCAGTGCAACCAGACGAGTCACAAGAACCCAGCCTAGTTCAACCAACAGATGAGACCGCTGGAACTAGCTCAATTTGGCCAGCATGGCTTACAGGGGAGCAACCAGGAGTTGTTGGAACTTCGAATGAGCCACCACAATAGGAAGACAAAGTTCAGATACGAATCTCACCTCGCAAGAAATCTGCATCAGAAATTGTGCTACCATGCATACCAAATGGAGTACAGGTAGAATTGCAGCTACTGGGTCACGTTGGGAAGCTTAATTATTTCGACTATGAAGTATCAGATGAAACCAAATACCTGAAACTTGCATCGAGGGTCTTTATGCAGACCATAACCATAAACCAACTTAGAGAAACAATTAGCCAGCCACACTAGTGGGAAGTTGGGTTGGACAGAACATGAATCTTAGGTTTGTTGAAGCTACCACATTTTGGCAGAGGCCAGTACGCAACAACATGCATCAAGCAGTTGTTAGCAGTCATGCATGGAGGGGATATATGGCTGGATAAACCTGTCCTCATAACTTTTGAGCTTATCACGCAGATAAAAGGACTACCCATTCAGTGTATGGATCCCGTGTTGATTCTGGATGACAAATCCAAGGAAAAAGTGCTGGCAAAGGAAATGAAGAATAAATATAGCACTACCAGGGGAACAAGAGGCATCATAATCAAATGGATAAACAAAACAGATACACAATTGGGCGTAAAGATCTTAGCCTGCAAATTACTGAGAAAATGTCGCAAAGACGAAGTACCAGCAAGAGTCATCGCAGTTGTAGCTCAATGCGCAGAAGGCACCTTTATGAGCTAGGCGCCATATCTATTGAATTTGTTTCAAGTGGAATACAAGGATGCACAGGACCTAGGCAAAAAATTCCATTACTCATGGTTGATCACCCTAATAGCCTTCATGGGATGGCGGGAACCAGAGTATGTAGTTTTTTTCACTAAACCGCAACCAGCGGGAGCGAGATACCTGTTACTGAGATCTGGGCCACAGGCCAGGCATAAAAGGGAGAATGGAATCATATTCGAAGCATACCTATGGGACATATAGGAAGCCATCAATCGTTCATGGAGAATAATGCCATAGGCTGTCGCACGATATGCAGACATCGCCAATTTCTGGGGCATAAGACAAAAAATGTGGATACAACCAAGGCAGGATCCATATCGATAGTGGCTACCGATGCGCTACTACATCACAAAAGGTGATATAGACATGGTCATTAATGAATGGACTGATGCATGGAGGATCCTAGCCATTACCCCAAAAGTGCCAAAAAGAAAAGCAGAAGGAGAGGCAGCGCAAGTGGAAACATAGATTCCGGAAGTCCCAGTGCCCAAGAAACCAAGGATGGGCCAAAGCAAGATGACTCAGGTAGAATAAGGGGAAAAATAGGTAGGAACCCAGAAGGGGAAGAAAGAGACCACACAACCAACCAATGGACTAAGAGACCAACTGTACAGGCAGCATGCGTGCGCAAGAAATCAAAGGCACAATGAGCATCGCAAGACTATACGATCATAGAGGATGATGGGAAGATGATCACCAAAATGGTCTAGGACTGTCTAGTGGAATATTTCGATCATGCAACACATCACAGGGATAAACTGCAAAAAGAGCTGATGGAAATGGGATAGTTCCTCAAGAAACCCGGGGAAGTTCAGATAGAAAGCAACAGCAAAGGCATAGTGCCACCGCCAAAACAGACCGAAGAAAGAGTGGAGGACTGAGGTAGAAGAACAAGACCCAGTCCACTTAATTCCACATGCAAACACAATGATCTACATCAAACCTAACATGATGCGTATGGGCGAAATCATGGGGAAGACACCATTGAAGGACCTAGACCACATCCAATTGGTCTTGACATGGATGCCATCAAGGGAACTACACAAACTACAGGTTAGTATCGACCATGAGGTATAGTCTCATGCACATAAAAACTTAGTCGAGCTACAACAAGCAACAAAGAAGCGGGAAGCACTGGAAAAAGTTTGTGAGCGGACCAAGTCCGAAACTCAGGAGAAATAATGTAGAAACAAACTAGAACGAAGAGTGGGAGAAATTTTTGAGAAACTTCCAAGCACAGCGCAAGGAAATGAACTCCCAGTAGCATAAAATATTGACGAGATTTTGCAGGCAATTGAGAAGTATCAAAAGCATATCAAGAATATCCACGAACAACTCACACCAACCACTCCACTAGTAGTAAAGGAGCAAAGGAAGAATGAAGCAACAACACAACTACAGGAGATGGAACAATAGGTTAGCACAACAACCGAATTGCTCGATAAAGCAACACAACTTTGGACAAGGTTGGAGGAGGATCCACAGGTCCAACGCTGGGACAAGGAAGAGGAAAGGATCAATACAATGATCCAAGAACTCAAATAGAGGAAGAATACCATACCAATCATAGAACAATTCAAAGGGATGTAGGAGATAAAGAAGATGCAGGTTACACTTATCACTGCGCAAACACAGAAACATGACCGTCAGGCTCAAATAGAACCACTACAGGAACGGGTAGAAAAAATACTTGCACAGGCAGAAGGAGCTAAAATATAGATAGCATAGACCTAGACTGCATGTGTAGGATTGATGAGCAACAAAGTGGTATTTCAGGTAGTAGATGCCATCAAGGAGAAGACCACACAAGCACTGACAAAAGTAGTAGGGATCAAGGAAAAGTTCCATACAATCACCAAGGAGATTGAGGAAGCACAAAAATATTAGGTGACTTGGGACGAGTCACATGTCAGTGTTGGGGGCCTATTGGCACCAGGACGAAGTGGAAACAAGGACGATCATGGGAAATAAAGAGTGCAAAAGGAAAATTCCAGATGGAGGAAGAACAACATGCGTGCATGGGAGGAAGACCTAATGTTGGCAGGGTGAGGGTTTTGGTAATACATTGTAAATGGATGAAGAGATCGAGCGATATAAAAATAGATATGTGGGTATCAGAGAGGGGTTGGATATAGATACAAAAGTATCACACATATATCGATTCACTTTTTCATTTGTTTAGCTTTTGTAATACTCTATCGTAGCTAGATACAGATTGATGCGTTATGTAATATGGTCATGGACTAATTTTGTAAGATGTTGAGCCAAGAACATAGGAGAGAAGGAATATCTGAAGATTACATCATAGGTTGTAGATCATATAGGTCTTACCCATCTAAGGGGAATTATAAGAGCGCGACACTGGAGATGCATAACTATCATAATAAAAGAGCCAAGAGCCAAATCTTTGTGGACATAGCCCAGGAGGGGGTGAACCACAGTAATATCTATGTAATGTGATGAATGCATGTATATATTTACTTTCTTTTATAAGTCATTGTTATACTTAATAAATGAATTAATATATTGTATGGAATACGATTATGTTGTTTGGGAAATAAATGTGAAATGGAAGTATGCACCCATGGAGAATAAGTAGATTACACCCATCGTTCATAGCTCATGGCTCTGGTTAATAAACCCATATCTCATACTCAATCCTAAGTTGTAAACACCTGAGTCTTACAACCACCCATTTAAAGCTATCTCGGGTGAGATTGCACAGTGCATTCAATGTACCGTGTTGCCCTATGGTTTACCAGAAGGGCCAATAGTTTTAGAGGCTTTGTTGGAAACCCAAAATACATGAACCCTGGGTCAATAACTCAGATGGTCAAGAAAGAAGAGTAAACCAATGGAGAATACCAATAAATAAAGTAACCAATAGTTAGGTAGCTAGAGAGGTAGTGGTGGGGCCCAGAGGGCCCATAATGATAATAGTGGAGGCCATTCAATGTAAGGTGGACTAGGTCCACTATATTATTAAATAAGGCCCACTATGGTAGTTAGATATAATAAATGGGTATTTAGATATAATAAATGTAAGAAGACTTTTGAGAAGGTTCTACTTGTAGAACATTCCTCCTCTAGAAGGTTCTACAAATTCCTACAATTGTTGTATATCCTCATCCAGATCATATAGATAAACAAAAGTCATCAAGGAAAATGTGTGAGCTTCAAAACATTTATGCACCAACAGGGCACCAGATAGGAAATCGATCAAGAGGTGCATGGAGGAGTACCAACACTACGAGAGGAGCTCAGGCTACAAAAAAAATCCCATGGCAACCCTGACATGATGCAAAGCAAGATCAGGGTTGAAAGACAAGATGGACATCATGTTTGACTTCCATTGGGATGGATGGATGGTCATACTTGGTACTAGTTGGCTACATTACTTATCTGATCATATTGTATGGTTTCTTCTCATGTTTCAAGGACGAAACATGTGAAGGGGGATGGAATGCAATATACCTAGGGAGGTACCCAATGAGAATGTGGTTATGTATTATTAGTGGAAGCCATTTAATATATGATAATGTGGTCATTCAATGTAAGGTGGACTAGGTCCACTATATTAATAAAGGCTCACTATGGTAGTTAAATGTAATAAATGTACTAAATGTGAGAAGACTCTCTAGAAGGTTCCTAAGAGATAGAGAGAAATATATAAAGAAGTGTAAGCAATGTAATAAAACATAGCGAATATTATTTTGAATGTATCAAGCATTGCTTGAGGAGTGTTATCCTTCTTTAAGGATTAGTATATGGTGTTACCCTACCTCAATGGTTTTCTCTATTTCTTGTGTTCAGTATTTTGGTGAATGGTTTGGTGTTTATTATTGGTTTGGTTTGAGATTTATTATGAGATCTATTCAGGTACTTAAAACATAATGGCTATTAAATAAATTCAAATTATCAACTTGCAATATTCATTCACATACGGATATACAACTTCATATTTTATGTGGTTATAAATGGTGGTATTATTTAAGAATGAATTAAAGAGAAACCATACCATTTGTTGTTTTATTAGACATGTTAGTTAATGTAATGATGATATTAACTTTTAGAAAAGGGTCAGGTTATTGTAAGTGAAATGATGAGCATGTCAATGTAAAAAGAACTTGAAAAACATGTGTGATTGAAATGTTGTTTATGGTTTTGTGGCCAGAAGATCTTGCATTCTTGATTTATATTTCATGATGTTCAAATGATCTTTGGTAATTGTTATCATACAATATATAGATTGGGAAAATCCTAACCCA
>ML859945.1:9437-34521 GCA_009831015.1 Picea engelmannii
TTGTAATCAATCCCTCTTTATGAGGTATTCTTTTTTGGGGTAACAAATTTTTTTTGTAACTCAAAGTAATTTTACTTTGAGGGGGGGTAATTTGCAAGAGCATTGTAAGAAGTAAAATTTTGAAAGTTACTTGGAATTTGACTAGAGCCAAGTGCCAAGGTCATTCATTTTTCTCCTATTTCAACGATTATACGAGGGTCAAGGCCAAGCCCCGATAGATCATTTTTTGTGTGATGCATCTGGTGTGTTTCTGATATTGATATCTTTTGCTTGATTCTTTTTAGGTGCGAATATTCAACACTACAATGTCGAAGTTAATTAATTTGTTCTCTGACTCCAATAAACTTGAAGGCACAAAATCATACAAGACATGGAAACATCTCATTGAAAGCACTCTCATTTACAATGAACTTTGGCATGATATATGTAATGAAGATACTAAGCCAAATAAGCCTACAAATGTAGCTACATTAGGAAAATGGGAAGTTAAAAAAGCCAAAGCATTAGCACTCATTAAATCTTCAGTTAATGATGAGATGTATGTTCACATTGAAAATACTACTGGTGCATGGTCTGCTTTGAAATTTTTTAAGGATTTATTTGATACTCAACCTAAATCAAAGAAATTTGATCTCCAATTAAAATTTCTCCAACAGAAATTGACTGAAGGAGGTGATGTACATGAATATATTTCCAGACTTAAGAACATTAAGTAGGAAATACTAAATGTTGGTTTTCAAGCAGTAGATGATATTTTCATGACCAAAATTTTAATTGTTGGATTGCCTTCTTCCTATACACATTTTTTGGAGACTTTACAAGTAACTGGAAAATTATACAAGATTACGTTTGATGAGGTAAGTGAAATGGTATCTCAACACAACAAAACTTTTGGAAAGAAAAATAAATTTGGGGAAGATGTTTTTTTCACAGAGACCAACACAAGTAAATCTTCAACTGACAATTCTAGAAGCAGAGGAAGAGGACATTTTGTACAAGGTTGTTGTCGAAGACAAAGTAGAGAAAACAATTTTTCAGACAAGAACAATTTTCAAGGCAGAGGAAACAGTCAAGGCAGAGGGTATTTTCAAGGCAGAGGAAATAGTCAAAGTAAAGGGTATTTTCAAGGAAGAGGAAATAGTCAAGGCAGAGGCTATTTTCAAGGCAACAGTCAAGGCAGAGGAAAAACTCCACACAGAGGTCAAAACAGAGGTAGAGGACATAATTTAGGTAGAGGAAGAGATTTAAGTGAAATTGTTTATAGAAGATATAACAAAGTTTGTCATTATGTAGAAGATTGTCGAACTTCCATTGATAAAATTTCCAAGTTTCATCAAAACACAACACAGTTTGCAAATGATCGAGATGATGATGGTTCATAATATGTATTTACCTCATCTTCAACATTACAGATTTCAACCGATTTTCAAAGTGATTATGAAGATGCTTGGATTCTAGATTCAGGATCATCTCAACACATAACTTTCAGACGTGACTTGTTTTGGAATTTTCAAGAATGCCATCTTAATTTTGTCTTTCTTGTAGATAATACCAAACATACTTCTTATGGAAAAGGTGTAGTTTAAGTTTATTTACTTGATATTGGAGAATGAGTGATTTCAAATGTATGGTATGTACCCACCTTTAAAAATAATTTGTTGTATTTAGTCGCGATTTGACAAGCAGGACATCAGGTGATGATGGAAGATGGCTTAGTTAAGATTAATTTAGTCAAACATAATATGAAAACAATGATGACAGGTTATGAATATGGAAAATTTTTAAGGATGAAAGGGATAGTTATTCCAAGGCATTCTGACTTTGCAGGAGCAGTAAGTACATGTATTTCACCTATAAGATTGTGGCATGTGAGATATGGACATCTCAACTTTGAAAGTCTCTCTCAATTGTAAAAACAATAGATGGTTAAAGGACTTCCAACTTTAAAAAAGGAACATACAAAATGTGAAGCTTGCATTTATGGAAAACAAAGTCGAGAGAGTTTTCCAACAAGTACATGGCATGCAAATAGGCAGTTGCAACTAGTTCACAATGATGTTTGTGAACCACTACAAACTTCTTTCTGTGGTTGCAAATATTTTTTAGTCTTTATTGATGATTTTAGTAGAATGACTTGGGTTTACTTATTGAAGCAAAAGTCAGAAGTATTTGAAAAGTTTAAGATTTTTAGTCAAATTATTGAAAACGAAGTTAAAGAAAAGATAGCCACTCTCAGGACATATAATGGAGGGTAATTCACTTCTAATGAATTCAAAACTTATTGTACAGACAATGGGATAAGAATACATCTTAAAAATGTCTACACTCCAAAACAAAATGAAGTCATAGAAAGAATGAATCGCACCTTGTTAGGAATGGAAATATCCATGTTAACCTTTAAAAAGTAAAGTCCTACATATTGGGTAGAAGCAATTCATACAACTATCTATTTAAGGAATAGATCCCCAACTGCTTGTTTGGACGGAATCACATCTAATGAAGCATGGTTTGGTTTCCAACCTTGAGTTAAACATCTCAGAGTTTTGGATCAATATGTTATGCCTTAGTTCTGAAAGAAAAACGAACTAAGATTGATTCAAGAAGCTTGAAATGCACAATGATTGGGTATTCTGATGAGAATAAAGGGTAGCAAATTTTGTCTAATGGAAAATGTATTGTAAGTAGGGATGTAATTTTTTATGAAACCAAAAGTAAGAGTGATGAATAAATTCAAAGTCTTCTTCAAAAGTTAGAAACTAAAGGAAATCAAAGAAAAGGAAAAATGCAAAGTCAACCAACTTCACATAATTGGTATCAACTTGATTTTCCTTCATTTGAGAATTATACATCTAGTTGAACAACATCATATGGGTCTTCAGGCAGTTCATCATAATCTCCTAGCAGTGGTAGTTCATATGACAATGATTCTCCACCTCCAGAATCTTCAACTGATCGATGCACATCAATTTACATTAATCCAATTTACAATAATGGAAATTCAGATCCCCAAACAAGTGAACAACAACTACCAAAATGGGCAATTCAACTTTTGAAAGATGTAAGGCCCGATGAGAAGAATAAAATAGGAACAAGGGGATCACACAACGGTGAAGGAAATTTTTCCTTGGTAGAAAATGATTTTACTTAACCTTCCACATACAAAGAAGCGGTAAAACATAAAGAATGGCAACATGCTATGGTTGAAGAGTATCAAGCAGTAATTGATAACAGTACTTGGAAACTTGTTGATTGTCCTACAAGTGTTAAACCCATTGGATGCAAATGGGTTTACAAAATTAAATACAACCAACATGGAGAAATTGACAAGTATAAAGAATGACTTGTGGATAAAGGTTTTGCGCAGCAAGAAGGCATTGATTATGAGGAAATTTTTTCTCCTATTGATAAATGGAACGCCATTCGATTAACACTTGCATTGGCCGCTCAGAAAGGTTGGAAAGTTCATCAAATGGATGTAAAAAGTGCTTTTCTCAATAGAGACTTACAAGAATATGTATATATGCAACAACCACCAGGTTTTGAAATTGAAGGGAAGGAACATAAAGTCTGCAAATTAATTAAGGCTTTATATGGGTTGAAGCAAGCTCCCCGAGATTGGTATACCAAAATGGATGAATACCTTAGGAAGGTTGGTTTTCAATGAAGTGAATCTGATGACACATTGCATATTCATCAACAGGGTCCATATCTGGTGATTCTTGTTATGTATGTAGATGATTTGATCATTACAAGAAACAATGATGACCATATTGCACAGGTGAAAAAGGAGTTACATGCATGTTTTAAGATGACAGATTTGGGACTACTTCACTACTATCTTGGAATTGAAGTATTCCAACGTCCACATCATATTTTCATTTCTCAGAGTAAGTATGCAGCAAAAATTCTTCAGCGTTTTGTCATGTAGGATGGAAAACCATCTCTTACCCCTATGGAACAACACTTAAAACTTTCAAAATTTGAAGGGGGGGAAATGGTAGACAACACTATTTATAGATAGTTGATTGGCAGCTTGATTTATTTGACAAACACTCGACTAGATCTATCTTATGCATTTGGTATTCTTTCACGCTTTATGCAGCAACCACAAGACAACCACTAGAATGCATCCAAAAGAGTTCTTCGATATATCCAAGGAACAAAATATTTTGGTCTTCTTTACAAAAAGACTAAAAAAATTGTTCTTGGTGGATTTTTAGATGCTGACTTTTCTGAAAGTATTGATGATCGAACATCAACATCAGGTTATTTAATGAACATGGTTTCAGTAGCAGTGTCTTGGAATTGCAAGAAACAAGCTACAGTTTCCACTTCTACAGCAGAAGAAGAATACATCTCATCATGGGAAGCAACATGTGAAATTGTTTGGTTATGCAGAGTTTTGCAGAGCTTGGGCATTTCTCAAACAGAATCTACATAATTATTCATCGACAACCAGTCAGCCATTAAGCTTGCCAAAAATCTAGTTTTTCATTCAAAGACAAAGAATGTGGACACCAAGTATCATCATATCAGATCATTCATTGCAAAGGATGTCATCAAGCCAATTTGTTGTCCTTCAAAAGATCAGATCTCCGACATTTTCAAAAAACCTCTTGGCAGAATAAAATTTACTAAGTTAAGGGATGAACTTGGTATCTATTGGAATGTATCTTTGGATCATAGGGGGGAATGTTATATGATCCAAAATACAAATATCATAGTTTAAAAAAGATAGAATAAAATGATTATTAATTTAGAATATTAAATTAATAATCTAGAATATTTGATTAATAAATAGAGACATTTAGAAATAGAGTATTGTTGTAAAAGATATGACTCCAGAAAGTTGTCATATCTTAGGCTCTAAATTAAGAGTATAGTTAGAAGATTGTTAAGCTAGCATTTATTGTAAATGGAAACTTGTTTATTTAATAACTGATCCATAACTAGATTTAGTTAGGACATTTATCTTATATATAGCTCATTGCAAGAGTGTTGAGGTGTTCAGGTGTAAACTCTTGCAAATTATCATATATAATTTATTTTACTATTTAATAAAAGTGTGTTTGAGGACACTTCTACCATTATCTTTACTTCCTTTTGAAATCCTACTAGAATCCTGTCCTCTTCCATTTCCATTAATTTACTTAACCTTTCCTGTATTGCACCCGCTTTTGTCATGTTGGTAATTTTTTCTATGTGCAGACTGAGTACCAGAAATTCTAATGGCACCACTACTTCCTGCCCATACACCAATCTAAATGGTGTCTATCCTATCAATGTTTTACATGTGGTCCTATATTCCCATAGTATTGATGGTATATTCAAGTCCCAATCATCCCTGTTGACATTGCAGATTTTAGTCAGAGCATTTTCCAAAAGCTTATTGAAAGCTTCTATTGTTCCATTTTTCTAAGGATGATATGGTGTACTCTTCTGGTGATATAATTCAAACTTCTTAGTCATAGCCTTGATGGTATCATTGATAAAATGAGTGCCCTAGTCACTCGTCAAAATCCTGGGACATCCAACTATGGTGATCACTTGATCAAACAAGAAGTGTGATGTTGTTTTGAGCTACAGTCTTTGACTGGTGTTGTTTCTTTCCATTGTGTTAAGTATTCAGACACAATAATGATATATCTAGCTCCTGACCTTTTTTTTGCTGGATTAATAGGTCCCACAAAGTCTATTGCCCATTTTTCAAATACCTGCAGAGTCACTTGTGGTCTTAGAGGCATATCATCCTTTCTGTTGGGTTTGCCAACCCTCTGATAGACATCACATTTCTAGCAATATTCCTTGGAATCTTTATGTATTGTTGGCCACCATAATCCTGCGTGAAATAATTTTTGCGTGATATCTTTTCATGCATAGTTTCCTCCAACTATACCTTCATGAGCTTCTAGCAAAATTTTGGGACTTTCATGTTCCAATACACATCTTCTCAAAATGATATCTGCGCCCATTTTGTATAAATTTCCTGCAATAAGTTGATAGTCTGCATCTCTGACTACCATATTTTTCTTATGAGCAGTGCTAAAGTCCTGTGGTGCAACCCTTGTGCTTACTTATTCAATAATATCAATGAATTATTCATCAACTACATGTACTAAAAATAACTATGCATTAGGGAAGTTTTCCTCCAAGTTAGTAAGTTCTTCTCCATTAGTTTCCCTTGACAGGTGATTAGGTCCTACATTCAGCTTCCCTAGTTTGATTATCACTTCAAAATCAAATTCTTGGAACAATAATAGCCATATATAGATCCTCCCCCCCAACAATGGCTTGTTGACTAGATATTTGAGAGCAGAATGGTCAGTGAACATTTTAAAGTGTTTACCTAGTAAATAGTTCTTGAATTTGTGAAGTGCATATACCATCGCTAGGACTTCTCTTTCTGTGGTGTTGCAATTCTTCTATGATTCTCACAACTTTCTACTTGCAAATTCTATAGGATGGTCTAAGTCCCATGCTCCCGGTTGCGCTAGAATTTCTCCAAGTGCTATGGTTGATGCATCTACATGCACATGAAATGTCTTTTCCCAATCTGGAAATACTAGTATAGGTTTTGTTACCATCTTTGTTTTTAAAGTGTCTAAACCTTGCTGACAGTCCTCATTCCATTGAAATCTGGTGTCCTTATTTAACATTTTTTCCATTGGTGCAGTAATCCACGCATACCCCTTTATAAATTTATTGTAATAGCCTATATGTACCAGTGTTTCTCATAACTGGTGCACTGACTTTGGTGGTGGTAAATTTACAGTGACTGCAATCTCAGCAGGGTCCACTAGTAACCCTTGTTTACATACTATATGTCCCAAAAATATTCCAAAAGGTGTCCCAAAAATGTGTTTCTTGATGTTCAATGAGATCTGACATTTCCTGTATCTTTCCAACATGAGTCTTGACACTTCTACATGGTCCTTTAACAAACTATATACATTCTATTCATCCAAATAAACTTCTAGAAACTGATGTATCAATTCCTTAAAAGTATGTATGACTACTATTGAAAATATGGTTGGTTCATTCTTCATCCCAAATGGCATGACTGTATATTGGTAGGATCCCCATTCTATAGCAAAAGTAGTCTTATACCTGTCTTTTGGGGCTATTTTGATATGATGGTAACCTGAGAATCCATATGTAAATGAATATGCTTCCTGGACTCCCACATTATCTAATACCTCATCTATAAAAGGGGTAGGAAAAGGGTCATGTAAGCAAGTATCATTCAATTTTCTCAAATCTACACAAATCCTTATCCCCCCTTGTTTCTTTTCTTGGACTACCATAGGACTTATCCATTCAGATTCCTCTATTGGTTCTATGATACCAACTTCCAACATTATGTCAATTTATGCTTTCACTTTCTGCTTATATATTGGATTCAGTCTGTAGGGTCTCTGCTTGACAGGTCTAGCCTCAGGTTTGAGGGGCATATTCATATCACCTATATCCCCTACTATGCTTTTCATATCTATAAAGGATGTTGGAAATAGGTCATTGTATTCACACAGTAACTTTGTTATTATTTCTATTGTTTTCTCATCCCAATACTATCCAATACTTTCCATTTTAGGATTGTCATCCGTCCCAATGTTGACTTTCTTAACTTTGATTGGTGCAACAAATACTTATGATTCCAGATATAGACCTTCCACCTCTCTTTCTCCTTCAATATTTGCAATATGAATGTTGCACGGATCATATTCATATGGTGCTTCCTCTTCTGCATGATAGCATGGGAGTAACTCCTTGACTGTTTGTTTGTTCTGTTGTTGATATTCTATCATGATTTCAACTTCTGGTTCATTAAGAAATATCATTCCTTGTATCAACTTCAGTGTTGAATCCATGTTGGAATTCTCATGTTCAAATGACAAGGTTACCACAAAGTTCTATTATAATCATGTCCATTCTATAGTGCCTCTATGCATCTCCTAGTCTATATACCAGTTCCCTGGGATTCCTTCCAATGTATGGATAAAGTGATGAGGCCAATCCTCTAGTGGTGTCATCATCCACTATGTTCTACACTTCTCTAAGTGTTCAGCTGGTGTTCCCTATCCATCATACCTCTACATTTTATTTCTCCCATTCTCTCCACCAAATCTAATGCATAGTAGTTGTTTACACTGATTCGTTCCTGAATTGTTTCTTTGTGCGCACCCCACCATATTTCAGGTGTTTCATTGAGTGAAATATATAAGGCTAAGTACCCCATATATAGTTGGGTTAACATAATCCTCTAAGTCATTTAACACATGAAAACTGGGAGGTTCTCTTATCTTTGTACCAACCCATCTTACTGCATAGTCTATTCTTGCACACCTCCTTGTGGAAACTTCATGTAATATTTGTTGTCAATTTTCCAAACCTGTGTCTGATTCAGAAGCACATGATGTAATGCTTCACCAGCTAAGTACCCCATATATAGTTGGGTTAACATAATCCTCTACCCGTGCGATGGTTCTTTACAACTGGTTTATTTCTTCCAGATCCAGAAAAGTGGGTTCTACAAACCTTTCTCCTTCTGAAGGATCCAATGGTGCAATGACTCTATATTCGCCTGATTCAAAAGTCATTTTTCTTGTACTCAGGTTGATTATGTTGGAGTTACTTCACACACACCTAGGATTTATTTTTCCTAAAGTTTTTATTTGTTTATTAGTCATAATTAGTCATTATCAAGTCTTCTATATTTTAGGAGAGAATATTCCACCTGGAGAATATTCTCTTTCAATTCACACTTTAGTTTGACTAGTTGAGTTGAGTTTAGATGTTGCATTGGGATCATCACCATGAAACATTGGGATCATCACCATGCTAATTCGACCTTGCCTTGGTATCATCACCAAAGTGGCACATTAGCCTTGATTCCTTGAGTTAACTCCTCACTACTTTCTGTTCAGTCAGTTAACTGAAGACTAGTTGACTAGTTAACTCAACTAGGTGGCAGTTCACTCCCGTAACTACCTAAGAGACTAGAATAGGTGGCAGTTCACTCCCGTAACCGCTGGTGTGTGTCCATATCACTCCATACCACCACTATGGAAACTTGGTTCACCTCAAGTTGAACTCATTGAGTTATATAGAATATATCATGTGTAAATTATTCATTATTCATAACAGTTAATGAGAATTCTTTCCATTCTTTCTCTCCTTCTTCTTCTTTTTCCAATTCTCTCTGAAAATATGTGTATCATTGTTTACCTAGATCTATTCTGTGCAGGTCAACACATTTACATGGTATCAGATCCGACGATCGGCTAAGCGAAATCTACACCAAAAATTTTTGTAGGTACAAAAGATCGAAGACAGTGAAAAGATGGAATTCCAAAAAGAATGCATTCTTACACCTTACAACTATTTTGCATGGAAGGAGAAAATAGCCATAGATCTCTGATCTAGAGGGTTGTATAGGTTAACCATGAATACAGATACAGAACCGACATCAACCATACAAAAATCCAAGTACTTAAATCGCAAGGATGAGGCACTCGGAACAATTTGCAATCTTATTTCTCCCGATCTCCTTTTTCACATAGCTTCTTGTAAGACTCCCAATGAAGCCTGGAAAATATTGGAAGGGATCTTTGGAAAACAATATCAGATGAGGGGACACATGCTGGAGTTGGATATTCTCACATTGGATCCAAAATTCTTCGATAATATCCAATATTTCTTTACAAAATTCAAGGATTTACTGTCGCAAATCAAAGCTTGTAGGGTTGATAAATCGACGGAGGAGAAACAAATGGTTCTCACCATTATCTCCAAGCTTGGACCTAAATTCTATGTATTCATATCCACATTCCATACTATCATATTCACCTCTGGAGCCACCTAGAAGATGCCTTCTCTTGAGGACTTTATCGAATCCTTGACACAAGAGAAAACCAAGCTCATCAACATGGGCGCAATCAAAGGCCCAAGGGCACATGTACTCACTGTGCATGGTGGCAGCCAAAAATATCAGAAATCTAAAGATAAATATAAGCGGAAATCTCATGAAAATACGAAGAAGGAAGGGTACACAAAACCCTTCACCGATGCCTTCGGATCCAAAGGAGAAAAGGGAAGAAAAGGAGAGAAATTCACATACTGTCACAAAGGATTCCATTCAAAATCTGCATGCATGCAAAAACAAATAGATATGATGTCTCAGATACTTCAGAAACAAAACCTTGGAGATCGCATCCCCGAGGGTGAAAAGAAGAAGAAGCTAGAAGATCCAAATTCCAAGAAAGGCAATTCTAGCCATGACTTAATTGCAATCAACTCCTCTCCCGATGCTTGGATCGTAGATTCAGGAGCATCACATCACATGACTACCTCAGAAGCAGTCTATTCTTCTTTGGATGCATGCAAAGGTTCTCCTATTATGATGGGGGACAACTCTTTTGTCGAAGTCACCAGCAAAGGAAGGATTGAACTCACCAACGGAAGCTTCGAGAATGTGTTGCATGTTCCCAAGCTTTATGTCAACCTTCTCTCCATGTATTAGATAATGAATTCTAGCACCGGAAAGAAAGTCGTATTCACACCAAATTTTGTTGACATATATGACATGAAAACCAACTCTAGGGTTTCTACCAGTGAGGTAAATCATCAGTCTAGATTGTATACATTTTCTGAATTCATTGAACTTGATTCTGCTTTACTGCTTACTCATGTTGATGAAAGTAGTAGGATATGGGACGAGAGGTTTGGACATTTGAATTTTAGATATATGAAACAGCTTAGAAAGAACAAATTATTTGATGGTCTACCAGACATCCTCTTCTCCAAGGGAGTATGTGAGGGATGTGTTCTCGGAAAACACCCTCAAGAGAAATTCGTCAAAGGAAAGTCTCATCAAGCTTCTACACCTTTATATCTGATCCACAGTGACCTCATGGGTCCTTTTCCACATCCATCGATCAGCAAAGTGAGGTTTGTTCTCATTTTTGTTGATGATTTCTCACGTTTTACTTGGATCTACTTTCTCAGGAAAAAATCCAATATATTTCAACACCTCAAAGATTTCAAAGCTTTGGTTGAGACACAGTCCAGAAAGAAGATCAAAGTCCTCCGAACTAATAACGAGGGAGAGTATGTGAATCATGAGATTCATAATATTTTCCATGAGGCAGGGATTCAGTTGCATCATACAGTTCCCTACACTCCACAGCAAAACAAAGTTGTCGTGCGGAAAAACAGATCTCTAAAGGAGATGGCATCTTGCATGTTGCATGCAAAGTCACTACCATAGAGACTATGGGCCGAAGAAATTAACTGTGCAACATACATCCAAAATAGATCTCCTCATAGATCTATCAAGGATAAGACCCCCTACGAGTCTTGGAGCGGCCACAAACCGGAAGTGGCCCACTTTTTCATTTTTGGTTCACATGCATGGGCTCAGATTCCTTCTGAAAAGAGGAAGGCACTTGATCCACAGAGCACTGAGTGCATTTTTGTTGGATACCCTAACAGTGTGAAGGGATATCATCTTATTGATCTTTCCTCTAACTAGCTCATCATTGAGCGTAGTGTCCAATTTGAGGAAAGTGTCTCGCATGTACCTCAGCAGCCGCATGTAGACACCTTTACTCTTACACCTGTCCGAGATGATGAGCATGCACATGCTGACTCTTCTTCAGATGAGAGTTATGATTTAGAGGACTTAGAAGATTCAAATTTAGATTTAGAGTCAGTACAATTAGATACATATTCAAAGCATCCAGATGTAGTTGCAGAGCCAGAGCAGAGGCCCAAGTGGGCACGAACTACTCTTCAGGATGCAGGGGATCTCGTTGGTGATCCAGCCAATACTAGGAGGACTCGATCTGATTTCAAGGACCATCCTATTGCACGCATTGCCACTGAACCATTGCCTTCCAGACATCTTTTCTTGGTTCAGTCTTCATATCCACAGTCTTATGGCGAGGCTACTGGAAATCCCTTTTGGAAATCCACCATGAAAGAGGAGTACAACTCCCTCTTCAAGAACGAGACTTGGGATCTGGTTCCCCTTCCTTTTGGGAGGAAACTTGTCAAATTCAGATGGGTCTACAAGACTAAGAGCATAGTGGATGGACAGATCAACAGATACAAAGCCAGGCTTTTCGCCAAAGGATTTCAGCAGGTTCATGGTATTGACTATGATGTGACCTTCGCTCCAGTAGTGAATATGGATTCCATACGATTGGCCCTTTCCATTGTGATAGCCAAGGGATGGGAAGTCCATCATATGGACATGAATAATGTATTTCTTCATGGTGATCTCCATGAGGAGATCTACATGGAGCAGCCCCGAGAATTTATGCAGGACTCATCTTTGGTCTGTCGACTGAAGAAGTCACTTTAAGGCTCCGAGGGCATGGTATGCCAAGATGGAATCCTACCTGTTGTCACATAACTTTGTACATTGTAAATCAGAAACAAATGTATACATGCTCAGGACGGCTGATTCACTTCTACTTTTAGTTCTGTATGTTGATGATTTGTTGATCACCGGTTGCTCGACTTCAACGATTGCTATAGTCAAGAGGATTCTTCATGATAGGTTTTTTATGATGGACATGGGTTCACTACACTTCTTCCTTGGACTTGAGATTAGTCAGGATGCATCATGCATCAAATTGTCTCAAGCCAAGTATGCATGAGATCTCCTTGAGAGATTTCACATGACAGACTGCAAGTCTGCTCCGACTCCTTTCCTATCAGGAGTCAAACTTGACGATGGCGGGGAGACTCCATTGGTTGAAAACACACTGTATAGATAACTAGTGGGGAGCTTGTTGTATATCACACACTCTAGACCAGACCTCTCCTATGCAGTTGGCACAGTTTCTAGGTTCATGCAGGAGCCGCATGAGCTACATTGGAAAGCTGCAAAGCGTATCCTTCGATACATACAGGCCACCATCACCTTTGGGATTCATTATGTAACAGAATCTACATTAGATCTCATTGGTTTTACTGATTCCAACTGGGCTGGCGATAACATTGATCACAAGTCCACATATGGTTACTCGCTTAGTCTTAGTTTCGGGCCTATCTGTTGGTCGAGCAAGAAGCAAGCTGCCATTTCTCTATCTTCAGTTGAGGCAGAGTACAGAGGGGTATTTAACATAACCATTCAGGCTATGTGGCTACAACATTTTATCACTGAGTTGGGCATTCAGTTTCATCGGTCGATCGTCATTTGGTGTGACAATCAGAGTACTGTGAAGTTCTGCAGAGATCCAGTTTAGAGGCAGTGGATGAAGCACATCGAGATCCACATGCACTACATCTGGGACTTAGTACATGAGGGGATCATCGACTTACAGTTTTTTCCTTCAGTAGAACAGACGACAGACATTTTCACCAAGACCTTCACTGAGCAGAAATTCCATTCTCTGCGAGGTTGTCTTGGAGTGAAGGACACAATTGCCTAGCAACTGTAGTTCTTCTTTTTACATACATTGTACCTTGAGGGGGGGGGTTTCCCATGAGGTTTTCCCTCTTTCCTCACTTATTTTCAGTGTATCTTTTGTAGTTGGGTACCTAACATGGCCTTGTTGCCGGGACCCAATCTTTATTTTCACCATAGTGATGTTCAGGGGGGGTGTACTTCACACACACCTAGGATTTCTTTTTCCTAAGGTTTTTACTTGTTTATTAATTATAATTAGTCATTATCCAGTCTCCTATATTTTAGGAGAGAATATTCCACTTGGAGAATATTCTCTTTCAGTTCACACTTTAGTTTGACTAGTTGAGTTGAGTTTAGATGTTGCATTGGGATCATCACCATGCCACATTGGGATCATCACCATGATAATTCGACCTTTCCTTGGTATCATCACTAAAGTGTCACATTAGCCTTGATTCCTTGAGTTAACTCCTCATGAATTTCTGTTCAGTTAGATAACTAAAGAATAGTTGACTAATTAACTCAATTAGGTGGCAGTTCACTCCCGTAACTGCCTGAGAGACTAGAATAGGTGACAGTTCAATCTCGTAACTGTTGGTGCGTGTCCAGATCGCTCTAGACCACCACTATGGTGACTTGTTTCACCTCAATTCGAACTCATTGAGTTATACAAAGTATATCATGTGTAAATTATTCATTATTCATAATGGTTAATGAGAATTCTTTCCATTCTTTCTCTCCTTCTTCTTATTTTTCCAATTCTCTCTGCAAATGTGTGTATCATTGTTTAGCTAGATCTATTATGTGTAGGTCAACACATTTACAGATTATATCTTGGTTATCAAATTCCCAATACAATCCAAGAAATGCATGGTAAGGTGTTGTGTCATCCACTATCTCTATTATTTCAAAATATGCCATAGTGTGTACTCCATCCAAATCTACGATAACACCCTTAAGCCTTCCAATTGGTAACACTCTATTTTGATTTTCTAGTTTCAGTTGGACAGGTGAATAGCCTAGTGTGGGTTCTCCCATGCACTACCATGTATTATTAGGTAAGACATTTACTTCAGAGCCTAAGTCCAGTATAATATCACCCATATTAAAATCCCCAATATTAGCATTAGTCTGAATTCCCTGCTTGTCCTTCTTCCTGGGAGATGATTGACTGTTTTTTGTTTTAAATTCCCTTTCTCCTCTGTTTTACATATTTATAACATATTTTGTAAAACCTTAACATATGATGTATCATTCAATAGCTTAACACAGGATTGTTGAAAATGTTTTATGGTACTTACTTTCTCTAAAGGTTGTCCTTTACCGGTATGGTCCATTCAGGAGGGCATCTCATACTTCATTGATTTCTGAGTTTGTTTCCTGGCTTATGTACAGGCAAAAATTTTCTTTAGAAACTCATGTATGGCTTCCTTAAATGTTTCCTTTTCTTTTCGTGCATCAAACTACTTATGTGGCTCAAGATTCTTCTTAACCCATTGGTGTTGCACTAGATCTTGTTTGATTGTGTCAATTCCTATCTTCGATCCTCCTCGAGTGACTATATTTATGTTCCTCCCATCATCCCTAGATTCTGCAAAGATCCACTGGAAAATCTAGTTGTTTCGGTTCCTTTTTTCTTGGATATTTCCCAGGAGTGTTGGACAATCTTCTATGTCATGATCCATTGCACGACAGTACATACATGTCGCTGGTGGGAGTGGATATTCCCTTGCATAATGTCTTGGTTGTTGGAATTTGTGGCACACTGTTGTTCCTCTACCTCGTTAAAATCCTCCTCTTCCTCATCCTCCACCTTTATCTCTGCATGGTGCGTTGTACTAATGTACTTGGTTATACTACATGGGGTTGTATTGTGGTTGTGCATTATTATACTGCAGCTGTGCATTGTTGTATTAATGTTGTGTATTATTGTATAGTGGTGGTACCTTGTTGAAATGAGGTGCAACATGTCCTGCCATCATTTCTATTTGCACCCTATAAGTATCTGAAGTTCTTTCTCTCATCAGCTCCATTGTCCTACAATATTTACCATCATGACCCATTGATTTGCAATAATTGCAATATGAACTTTTGGGTACTGTGTTATACTTCTGCATCATTGAACAATGATATGGATCATGTCCATGTGTCTTACAAATATAGCACCATGGTCCTCTAGTTGGCAATGGGTTTTTCACTCCTATCGCCATATACTACGCGAACGTTGGACATTCATTCTTATGATGTCCTTATGTCCTACATAGGGTACACCAAACAACTTCCGTTTTCTCTTTACCCTTATTTTGGTAAGTTTAAATGTTATATTTTCAAATCCTCCTTCATACCCTCTATTGATGGATCTGTCTACTGATACTGGTTCTCTTCCAGTTGTAAGGTTTCTTGCAAAGCCTCTGCCTGAGTTTGGAACTTTTGTTGTCTTAATGGGTATTTCAAATGTGGTAACGGTGAGTTCACAAATAAATTCCTATGTTGCATGTTAGTCATTGCATATTTCAACTTACCTTTCAAGAATTTAAACCTCTGATCAATATCCCAAACAGACTCACCTGGTTTTTTCATGATTTCAATCATTGCATTCATGTACTAGTCTTCTGATATGGGCTTGTAAAATTCCTTTATTAGTAGTTTTTTCACATCTGTAATAGTCTTTGTTACTAGTGGTGGACTGTTTACATCTAAGCTCATATACTAGTCCAGTGCGCGATATCTCAATGTGATTGCTAACTGTGTGATCTTTGTATCCTCATATGTCATCTACTTTGCTTCCTAGATCTTCTCAAGGATGAATAAGTTTTTTTCAGGGTGCTTTGATGCCTCTCCCCAAAATTATGGTAACCTGATCGTGGGATCATGTCCTGCCATTTTAAACTGTGTTGAACTACTACCTCCTCGTGGTGTAGATATTTGAATGTTACTTCCTAAATTGGCTCCCCCAGTTCATGCTCCTTGATTGGATCCATGTCTTGTTGCTTTTCTTCCACTAAAATTTAGTTGTCTAAATGTTGATGTTCTTTCTGGTGTGTCAGTCGCACATGGGGTTGTAGGTTCCACACTGGCGGTGATCTAGATTGGAGTTTTCCCTTATGTTCCTACCTTTGTACATCCTATTTTAATTCCATATGTTGCATGCAAGATTTCCTCAATCGTCTCCACAATCCGGAGATCCACTACCTCTTACTCATCACTTTCCAAGCCCTCTCTATCAGCTATGGCTCTCTTCTTGTTATTCATCTTATATTGGTAGTGTTCTCTGCATCTTTCCAGCTTCTTCCATTATCTACTTTATTTGGTCTTCTTCCATCATGATTGGGTCCATAGCCTCCTTCTTCTTTCCCTTATCCATCTCTTCCTCCATTTTGCAGCCTCATGTTAGTGCTTCCCCCCCTTCTCCTATGCGCGCAGGGAAGTTTAGTTGTCTCATTCCATAGTAATCACATCATTGTTATACAATAACATCTTGATTGAATTATACAATGATCTAACATACCTAACTTTGGGTCCTTTTATAAAATCATTCTCTGTTGTGGTGTAAGACTTCACTGTATCTACTGCAAATTCGATGATAAACCCTGCAACAATACTGTCTAACCAGAAATCTATTGCGCACGTAAATTTGTTATCAACTTGTTGTAGCTGTGTGATCTCCACATGATTCCACTCTAGTTGTCTGATTCATTTTGTAGGGTGGTTGTGTTTTAACCTCAATAACCACTCCTATAAAAAATGCGGGAAATCACAAAAGAATACCTCATGCAAGTCGTTAAACATGTATTTGTCGAGATATTTGTGCGGTGTTAGCTTAGGGTTTCTATTGTCCTTCTGCACAAATTTGAATTCCTTCATTTTCAACCATCTTTCAATCTCTGCCTTTGTTGGATTCCATGGTCTGAACATTCCCTTCTATAGTTTCATCCTCTGTGCATTTCTTCCATAGATCCCATCCACTCAATCCTATACAGTTCCATCCGGTAATGAAACCATTTTTTGGCTAGATTTCTCACTGCTTACTTCTTCTTGGGTTGACCTAGGTTCAGATATCAACAAGTTTCCAACAAAACCCTCTAAAACTATAAGCCCTCCTGGTAAACCCGAAGGCAACGTTGCGCACAGAGTGCACCATGCAGTCTCACACGAGATATATTTATGTCTGACTGCAATGCTCAAGTTCTTGTTGTTGGAGAAATTTCTATTTTTGACACACTAGTTCAGTGGGAGTTAACTGACTAGTTCTATTTTAGACTTTCTATATTTACCATCACTATTATGCATGCATGCATTCCTAAGGAAAGATAACTGCTTGATTGCTTTTCTTAATTATGGAATTTTTTTCCCTATATATGAGTGTATTCCACTCATTCATTGTATCATATTGATCATGATCTATGTATCAATCATTAGATCATTGGAGTGGTGTGAATATATTTTCTCATTCTTCCATATTGAATCTCTCTTCTTTTCTTGATAAGATTTGTTTGTAATTGCTTGAAAAATTAAGAAATCATGGTAGAAATGACACTTCAAGTGAAAATTCGTATCAGTTTCAAGAGATGATATTGTAGCTTACTTTTTGAGCAAACGGTGAAGAATCTCGCCAAACGGTTGAAAACCCACTTCCAAAATGGGTCGATTTACTTTCCACGCAGGTTGTTTCCTCCAAAACGTAATATTTTGGGAGCAATGAATGTAGAAAAGTACGTACATAGATTCGTAAAGATTTCTACATCTTCACAAAGACTTTCAGAGAGAAGAAGTTTCAGACTTTGCGGGATCATCTTGCAGTGAAAAACATAGTTGCCTAGCAGTTGTCATTTTCTTCTTTTGATACTTTATCTTTTGAGGGGGGGTTTTGTTCCCATGTGGTTTTCCCTCTTTCCTCACTTTTATTTAGTGTTCATTAGTTGCATTGTACATGAGTACCTAAAATGGCCTAGTAGTCGGGACTCATTTTTTACTCCATAGTGATGTTCAAGGGGGGTGTTGGAGAAATTTCTATTTTCGACACACTAATTCAGTGGGAGTTAACTGGCTAGTTCTATTTTAGACTTTCTATATTTAACATCACTATTATGCATGCATGCATTCCTAAGGAAAGCTAACTGCTTGATTGCTTTTCTTAATTATGGAATTTTTTTCCCTATATATGAGTGTATTCCACTCATTCATTGTATCATATTGATCATGATCTATGTATCAATCATTAGCTCATTGGATTAGCATGAATATATTTTCTCATTCTTCCATATTGAATCTCTCTTCTTTTCTTGATAAGCTTTGCTTGTACTTTCTTTAGCTAGATCTCCTGTGCAGGTTTCCATGAAACACTGACACTTGCAGTTTAGGAAGGAGTGTGGATCTAGGAGTGTATTTTATCTGTCTTTATGCATTAAACTTGTTATTGATTCAATTATTTCTAAGATTCATTCATCTTTAGCCTCATGCATGCATAGTAATACATCTAGCTAATCATTCATTCATACACTAACTATTGACAGAAATTAAATCATTCAAGAAACATCACATAGAACACAAGTTTTATTGTGGTTCACCCCCTCCTGGGGCTACGTCCACAACGATATGGTTTCTCTTCTCTTTTATTTAATCTGCTTCAAAATATTGCGTTGCACCCATTACATCTTCAATCATACAATCATGTTGAGGTTAAGGAACCTCTTTGAGGCGGACTAGATCACACCAGGCTCCCCAGCCTGTGACCTAACCCTCAAGATCTAGCTTATTGACTCTTCTACAACCTTATTACAATCAATAGCCTCTCAACTCCTCAATGATATCGAACTGACTAACTCAATAAATCCTGACCTAGACCTCCTAGGTTCTTATATATACTATTTTACAGGCTTATAACCATTACAATCCTTATCAAAAACCCTAACCTTAACATGGTTAGGATTTCTTGCCTCCTCGCCACGTGGATTTTCCACTTGCATGTTGTGTTTCCTTCTTTTTATGCATGTTTCTTTCTTTCCATTCGTTGCACGTGCTCCAAAATTATTTGTTCCTCAAAATAGGCATGCTCCCAACACATTATAAAAAAACAAAGATCCCCATAAAAACATAAAGTATATTGAGGATTAAGAAATAAACAAGGATCACATGCCAATCAACTAAGAATCAAACTTGGACTTTAAAGATTTATCACTTAACAACTACTCAAAGGATTCAATAAAGACCAATCATAACTTTCAAAAACAAGTTTTATTTATTCTTCCCATGCACGTGAAGAATTGATATTTTTGAATACTTTGACACTAATAATTTCTCTCTCTTAATTGTAAAGTTGCAAGATCAAGTTGAAATATATTATATTTTGAGTGCCAAAAAAGAAAAAATATATCATAAATTCATAAAGGAATACTTACTTGTAGTAACTGACCAAGACGGTGTTGAGCACACACTTATACTGAGAGGGGGGGCGAGGCAAATCAGTATAAGAATTGTTTTTACTTTTTCAAACATTCATCAACCATAACAATAAAATCACATATTAACTGCAAAACATGGAACACAAGATTTACATGGAAACTCTTTCAAGAGAAAACCACAAAACTTATCTTTATAATTATTTGTAGGCACCAATATACTGGAGATGCCAATCCCCACCACTAAGAACCAACTTAGCAAGAGACACCAATCTCATACAGATCTTTGTAGACACTTATCTACTAGAGAAACCAATCCCCACTGCTAAGCACCAACTTATCAAGAGACACCAATCTCTTACAGACCTTCGTAGACACCTATCCCCACCACTAAGCACCAACTTAGAAAGAGACACCAATCTCTTAGTTGCACCAACCTTTACCAAGTCTACCTTCTATTTCTGCCTTCACCGTGTCTTCTTGTTACTTTTTCCTTTACCAGGTCTACTCATTGTTTTTTCCTTCACCAAGTATGCTCACTACTTTTTCCTTTACTAGGTTTGACCAAAAATTAAATTTTCAGATGACAACTTTCCCAAAGCTTGTTGTTTTGGGCCTCTTCCCAAGAACGAATTTGTACAACGTGCCATATATCCAATTTTTCAAATCTGATTCTGAAACTTTTACCCGAGGTAATTATATATGTCTCTTATGTATTTGCAAAATCTTAACGTATAAAGCATCCACTAAAATAAGTTATAGAAAAAATGTAGGGGTAACTTGTTTGAAATGGATTTCAGGAGCATTTAGGAACCCTAACTTCTACAGAACATATATCTAAAATTATAGTGAAACATCATCTAATATTTTTATCACATATATAAAAAGATCTTTTCTCTTTCTTTGCAAAATTGTAGGGTCTAAAACATCCAAGAAAATAAGTTATAGCATAGGTTCCAAGATAACCTATTTGAAACTTATTTCAGGAGCATTTAGGAACCATAACTTCCACAGGGTATATCTATTAAATTATAGCGAATCAACATCTGATAATTTTACCACATGTACACCAAGATATCTTCTCTATCTCTGCAGAATCTTGGGTTATGAAACATCCCAAAAAATAAGTTATAGAAAAAGTGTCAAGATGACTTGTTTGAAGCTATTTTCCGAAGCATTTAGGAACCCTAACTTCCACAAGGTGTATCTCTAAAAGTATATTGAACAAACATATGATATTTTTACCACATGTACACCACTATATATCCTTTGTCTCTACAAAATATGGGTCTGCAACATCACACAAATTAGGATATAATGAAAGTTCCAAGCTGACATGTTTGAGAATGATTTCAGGAGCATTCAAGAACCCTAACTTCCACAGGGAATATCTCTTAAATTTTAGCGAGAACAAATATAATATTTTTGGCACATGTAAACCAAGATATATCATTTGTCTCTACAAAATCTCAGGTTCTGAAACATTCTAGAAAGAATATTATCGCAAAAATTCCAAGATGATTTGAAACTGATTTCACAATTCAATCTTTGCTAATCCATTTTTCACACTCTCACTTTCTCTCAATGCCTTCTCTTTTTATACATTTTCATAACCCTTCATGAAGGGACATGTCCCTTAATTAAACAATTAATTCTTAATACCATGGGAAAATACCCAAAACCCATGGGTTTGCAACCACCATTTCACTTTTTTACTTTTTCACATGCACCCCTTTTTTAATACACTTGTACACCTATATATAAAAATCAATATTGGAAACGTTGTGTGTATTGTTATGTTGTAATATGGCATTAATGACATCAATGAAAATAATTCCAACAATCTCCCCCTTTTTCATTGATGACAATCATGCAATGGAACACATAGTTCACCATGCATATAAATAAATCTCTCCATGCCTGCAACTCTCCCCCTTTTAAATAAATGGAAAGGGGATTCTCCCCCTGAGCTTGTGCTTCTCCTTAAGTACTTAATTATAAGATGAATATTACTCCGAATTTATTTATAAGATATTCAAATGTCTATTTGGGAATGGGTTTTGTAAAAATATATGCAATCTTTTCTTTGGTGACAATATATTCCAACCTTACATTTTCTTCCACTACTTGTTCTCTTAAGAAGTGATACTTGTTGGAATATGCTTTGTTTTTTAGTGCATAACATGATTCTTTGAAATATTTATTACACTTTTTTTGTCACAAATCATTGAGATTGGGTGATCATATTCTACCTTAATATCTTTCAAAGTATGCTTCATCCAAAGAACTTGTGTGCAATATGTTGTTGTTGCTATATACTTAGCCTCTGTTGTGGATAGAGAAATTGCAGACTATTTCTTTCTCAACCAAGACACTATATTGTTTCCCAGAAAGAATTCTCCTCCACTTGTATTTTTCATATCACCAGCATTGGTTGTCCAATCCACATCTGTATATGTTGCTAAAGTAAAATATTCACCTCTTGATTACGACAAGAAAAATCCAATGTGCCCTTTAGATATATGGACATTATTTTCATTGCTTGCACATGAGTTTCTTTTGGTGTAGTTTTAAACTGTGCAACCAATCATATTTCTTGCATAATTTCCAGCATTGATGCCATAAGATATAGTAAGATTTCAATCATGGACATGTACAATGTTTTATTTGCTTCTAGAGATTCATCATCTATGCTCAATTTACAACCTGTGACCATGGGTGTGTTGATTGGTGCACAATCTTCAATTCTAAACTTCTTCAACATTTCCTTGATATACTTGGTTTGTGAAATTAATATTCCTTTATCAAATTGAGAAATCCGTAAACCAAGAAAGGATGAAATTTAACCAAGCATAGGCATTTAAAATTCCTTTTCCATTTCTATTGCAAACTCTTGGCACATTTTTTTCATGTTGCCCCCAAAAATGATGTCATCTACATAAACCACAATAATACATTGATTTTCTCCCACCGTCTTGATGTAGAGATTTATGTCAAGAATTTCTCTTTTGAAGCCTTGTTATTGTAGATATTTGTCAAGTCTTGAATGTTAGGCTCCAAGAGCTTGTTTTATCCCATAGAATGTTTTATTCAATCTGGATACATGATCCTTATTTTATGATAATAAGAATCCTTATGGTTGTTCAATGTATACTTCTTGCTCTAAATTTCCATTGATAAAGGTATACTTGACATCCATTTGATAGACTTTGAAGTTCTTAAAATATGTAAATTCCAAAAACATTCTGATATTTTCTAGTCTTGCAATCTGGGAAAAGGTTTCTTCGAAATCAATATCTCCAACTTGAGCATAGCCTTTACAAACCAATATTTCTTTATTTCTTATTACTTGTCCATATTCATTCAACTTGTTCCTTAAAACCCACTTGGTGCCAATCAAAGTTTTTTCTTTTGGTTTTGAAACAAGTTCCCATGTCTCATTCTTCTCAATTTGAATCAGGTCTTCTTCCATGGCATCAATCCAATTCTTGTCTTCACTAGCTTCTGTAAAGTTCATAGGATCTATTTTAGATAAAAATAAATAAAATTGTTAATGTTCAGCTGCACTTGCTAATCTTTTTCTAGTTTGAACTCCCGTATCTTTATTACCAAAAATAAAAAAATTTAATGATTCTTTCAAACAAATATAGATGGTGTCTTTGTATCTTGACGTTCTGATTCTTCTTCTTTTCATCTTGGATTCTCTATTGAACATTTGATTTCACCTTTTGTTGTCCCGCTTCATCCGCTTTCACATTGGTACTCTTTGCGTTTTTTCCCAATGCTTTATTGTAACATCGATAAAGGTTGCTTCTTGAAGAATAAGGAAGAAATATACCTTCATCATCTGTGGAGTTAAATTTTCCCAAGTCCTCATCTTCTCTCTTTATGTAGAACTTTCTTCCAAAAACTTTGAAGTATTTAATTGTTGTTGGTCTACCCTTTCATATTTCATAAGGTGTTTTGTTGTTGTTGACTTTGATTTTCCCTCTATTTAGAATGTATATTGCAGTGTTGACTGCTTCTCTCCAAAACCTATCTGAGAGATTAGATTCATTCAACATTGTTCTAAAAATATTTTTGTACAGTTTGATTCTTCCTTTCTACCACTCCATTCAGTCGTGGAGTTCTTGCAGCTGAAAAATGTCTCTTTATTCCATGAAGCTGACAAAATTCTTCAAATTCATTTGAGATAAACTCACCTCCTCTATTTGAACTCAAGTACTTGATTTTTAAATTAGTTTTGTTTTCAACCAAGGCTTTGAATGCGTTGAACTTCACATACTATTCAAATTTTTCTTTTAGAAATGTAACTCATGTCATTCTAGAGTAATCATCAATGAGCAACATGAAGTATGTTTTGCCTTGTAGACTTTGTGCTCTTGTAGGCCCACAAAAATCTGTATGAATGAGTTCCAATCACTTCATTGTTGAGTACTCTTTTGATTTGAAACTTTCTCTTGTTTGTTTCCCATGTTGACATTTCTTGCAAAGAGTGTTTGAAGGTTTAGTGATCTTTGACATATCTCTCATTGTTTGTTTTGTGTTAATTTTTACTATATTATCAAATTTTATATGGTACAATGTTTTATGGCATAACCAATGCTCATCTATTTTTTCCATACAACATTTTTCTCCCTTGATCTCATTGAGGATATATACATTATTTGAGGTTTTATATGCATTTTCCACTAATCTTCCCAAACATTTCTTCCTTATCTCACAGTCTTGAGAATCAAATGTGAGAGTGTGTCCTTGATCACACATTTGATTGAAACTAAGAAGATTATGTTTGAAACCTTTAACATACAAATTTTTTTATATTTTAGTCTTTCCATTATTAAGACTAAGAGTACATTTTTCATCTTTCCTTGTAGTAGCATTATCTCCAAATATTACATTTCCTTCAAAGTGCAAAACTTGTTCGTGTCCCCTATCATGTGGCTTGAGAATCCGTTGTTAGCATACCATTTGTTTCCTTTCTTTTGAGCATGAAGGGAAGTTTGCACAAGCATAGATTCCTTCTTCTTTTTCTTTTCTTGCTCCTTCTTTTTCTAAACTCCTACGGGGTTTTTCTTTAGTTTGGCAAGGGTATTTTCTTCCCTATTTTGCCTAGAAATTTCCACTAGGACACTTCTACAAAAATGTGATATGTGCCCATAGTTGTTGCACTTATAACATACAACATTCTAATCAAATAATGGAGCAAATGAATTATAGTTTCTATTTGAGAACCCATAAGTACTTTTTTTGTTCCATACATGATTAT
>ML859946.1:0-13801 GCA_009831015.1 Picea engelmannii
TCCAACAAATTTTTCATAAGTATATAGCCTCTCTTGGGATTGGTGCTAAGGAAGAAACGTTGGTAGTCTTTGCCTATGTAGATAGGGTTAGTATCTAATTTCAGCATGCTATCAATTGGATCTAGCTTAGGTGGTTGATAAGGGATGTTATACTCTCCCCTAGGGTTCAAGTCTCACTTCTGACATGTTCACGTTTTGTGAGTCAATTGTAGATGGGTCTGGCAAAGTATCAACATCTCATTCTTGCTTACAGGCTTGAGGGTAGGACAAATTGTATTCCAAAGAAGGAAAAAAAATAATTTCAGCATGGCCCATTAACATGTACAATTTGAGGAATTCTAATTTGTGAATCAACGTAATCTAAATGTATTCACAAAAACAAAGGGGGTATTCCCAAAAAATATTTACAGTGTTACAATACAATCAAAAGAAATAAGCATACAACAACATTTCTAGAACCAGTGCACTGGAAAATAAATTAATGCATTTTCAAGTAATTGTATGCACCCATTTTTCTTATTGCACAATAATGTAAACTCATAATGGATCCATTTCTACACACTTCTTGTATAAAACATAAATAAATACAATTTGAACACTTTTCATCTAACATACACTAATCATATGAAATGTCCAAGAAGCTATTTCTCATAGAAAGACTTCTCAACTACACCTCCATGATAACATGAATATCTAGATTAAAAAAGGAAAAAAATTGAATAACCATTTTTTTACTTTCTTACTAATCATATGCAATGTCCGGGCATTTAACTCATAGAAAGACTTCTCAATTACACCTCTATAATAACATGAAAATATTGATAATAATAATAATAAAAGAAAAAATGAATAAACATTTTCTTACTTTCTTTCCTTTGATGACAGCTCCAGGTTCGCCTTGGATGACCATATACTTTGTTCCTCCAATGTACAACCTAGTTGGTGCAAGGGATCCAAGATCAGCAAAATCATTCACTATGATCGTCACTTCCTCGGGCTTGATTTACATATGTGATTTACCACTAAGCTTAATACAATGATTCGGTAGATCATCCTCAGGTGACCAAAAAATAACAACTTCCAAAAACATACAACCCGTAAATAATATGTTAGGATTGGAGAAAAAATCTGATGAAATGGTATCCGAAGTCAAATTCAATCCACAAGTAGGGAGACGATTGTATAAAAAAGAACGATACCTACACATACATAAGGGGGCATCTAGATGTTTTGTGCATAAATATGTGCCTTTATATTTTCATAAGCATGCGTACTGTATGTATACATACATATGAATACGCATTCAAGTGGATAAGCGGATGTCTCACTTTTGTTTGGAAATTTCTGCCTTTGTATGTTAAAAATAATGCACTCAAACCTATGGACATACCCTCATGTAATAATGAGTGCAATCATATGAACATACCTTCAAATATACGTGATATATGCACAAACGCAGACAGACACATGGGTGCACACAAATCCAAAAGTAGAAGAGAGGGGTATTAGAAAGTATTTGAAAGGAAATTCGATGTCAATACATACAAGGATTCATTCAAATAATCAAGGAGTGCACTTGTCATATGTTGTCTCCTCTCTCCCTCTCTTTAGATATGAATAGATGGATTCATAAACCAATATAAACAAAGATAGTCAAAAATACATACCTTATGAATGCATATACACCCAGATACATATTTGGGTACAGAGATTATTGTCTCCTTCCTTGTGCAAAATAGTGAGATATAGATTTGGGTAACGGCATAGATTAGAGATATGTAGTGCATGGCTCACATAACAAACAAGAAAAAGGGGATAAAATCTACTAAATTAGAAGCAATTAATATCATAAAAAGAACATGCATGTACCCTGAAAGCATATACACAGAGATTCATACTTATCTGTACAGATATGCCCTTTTCTTTCGTGTATCAAATAAAAATCAAAAACACTTATGGATAGTAACAAATGGACGGATACAATTGCGCAGTATATCTGTTTGTAAATCGAATGCAATGCATCCACATAGAGACCCAAAAGTACAGATATGTATGTATGTCTATATAGTTGACATACAGTACAGGAGGAAGAGGGTAAAATATATTATATTAGGGATATTGAAGATCATCTAGAAAATACACTTAAATTCAAAATTGAAGTCGTCCTAGATCGCATCCAGAGACAGAGATCTAAACCCAAGAATTAAATTTCTATCCGAAATATGAACTGAGAAAAAATCAAAGCCCTAAAGAGAAAATAAGAGTTACCGTTGGGAAGCTATCACTCTGAGACCAAACACTGCCATCTTGGCCAATAATGGTAGCCACTGTGAGTCGATTTCCCCGCCCAATCTTGCACATGAGATGGTCATCGACGTAAGTCTACCACGACATCTTCCCTTCTCCAAAAATTCAGCAAGATCACACACAGGCAGACTCGACCAAATCTTAGACAAATAAAAAGAAAATCGGACTCAAGATCGCCTAGGAAAACTAATAACTTGCAGTAAATTACAGTGTGGAACGCATGCGATCGAATCTAGTACCCCCAAGGAAAACACAGAAACAAAAATGACATGTCGACATGCGATGCTCTGGGGCCTGCCTGTAGGTGATTGAAACCCATATTGACCTCGTGTCCACAACCCTTCAACAGTAGAGGGAATTCTTCTCTGGGTCTGAAGGACTCTCGATGCAGAACCCGCCTCCAGGAATGTGAATAACAACCAGCAATCTGACCAAAGAATCGTCATTGATGGCGCAATCGGGAAGGAAAATACGTGCCCATATGTCTGTGGTTTTGTCAAGTGTTATGTCCATGGAATTGACGCCATCGATGAAGGCACCCTGAGAGAAAGGGACTAGAATGAAATTGCAACTCTCGATGGATCCATCTTTGTATAGCCTTACAACGCCACCTACAGGAACAAGGTTGTAGCATATCAGTGAAGGCAACAACAGGCACTTAAGTGGTGGAGCAGGAAAAACACATGGTAGATAAAAACACGTGGTGGGTTGCCAATGGATATGGACAAACAACGAAAGGGCGAGAGTGAACTCCCCCTAAAAGGCGTAATAAAGCAATTGGTTTCCAATTTTGTATATATTCATTTTATTGCCATGAGATCTATCTCCAAGAGTTGGGAAGGTCATGGATTACACTCTTGATCCTTTGGGATGAGGCTTTGTAATAAAGGTCAACACTTTACATGTTTACCATCGAGTTTATATATATTTAAATAAAGCAATTGGTTTCAATTGTGTATATATTTATTTTATAGTCGTGATATCTTTCTCCAATTGATAACTTTGTGATCACGACCAACGGTTTACTCTCTTTACCATCGAGTTTATATATATATATATATATATATATATATATATATAAAGCAATTGATTTCTAAATTGTGTATATATTATTTTATAGTCGGGTTTATATATATTTAAATAAAGCAATTGATTTATAATTGTGTATATATTTATTTTATAATTGTAAGATCTCTCCCCAATGATACTCTCTTGATGGAGTAAGCTATAAGGTAAAATCTTATTATTTGAGCTTTAGATTTGCAATATTTTTAGGTTGATAATAATTTCTAATAAATATCCTACTCTTATAAATGGGGCTCATTTTCAAATGTTTTCGATACTTGAATCATTTTGGATTCATGTTAAACACTCGGATATTGTGGAAATTTAAAAAAATACCAGATATGAGGGTTCACCTTCACTAGAATGTATTACTCAATACGATGAGGTGTGTCTCCGGAAAACTGGGCAATACTGGAGTTGTAAACCTCGTGTGGTTGGATTTGTATGGAAGAAGAGGATGCTTCTCCCCTCATACGATAGTTAATTGTCATAAACATTGTTAACACATTAATATATTAACAACACCCAATACACCATTAAAAACAAATTAAGAGAAAGTATATCACAACAAACCTGTAAAATCATCAATTAGAGAGTTGTCAACCAGTTGAGCATGTTCCAAGGGAGGAAAATATCTAGAGGAAGCTGCTATATCTATAATAAAACCCACATTGGCATATAAAGTAATAAACATATGAAATTGTGGATTATATCAATTGCGAGTCTAATAAAATGTACCTGTAATTGTAGGAAAACTAGAATGACATAGTATATGTCTATGTCCTTAGAATGAATCCACAGTAGTGGATTGTTGCACCTCTGCAAACAATTCACACACTACTCCATTAAAAAATGGTGATGTCTATATACACTAATCTAAAAATATTCATATCATTGCTCTACTAAACTCACATGGGACCATAGACACTACATTGTTGGAGCGAGGATGCCTTGTCTTGTTGAGGTACTGAAATTGAAATGGTTCATATTCACATGCAGTGACATTTAAATCAATTTCTAAGCCATCACTTTGTTTTCTTCTTTTGTTCTTCTTTTTAGGGCTAAGAAAAATCATCTTCCTCTTCAGAAATGACTCAAAAGCACCCGACCCAAGGGTGACATCATAATCCATAATATGAAGGTTGTTGGCTTCATCCAACATTTTTTTAACTAGACCAACCAATTGTTCGGTCTTGTTCAAAGTAGAGGGATGATTGTTTAAAATAAACTTTAAGTAGCCAAAAATCTTCTCTCTATCCAATTGAAGTCCCTAAAAATATAGATCAACATTATCACTAGCCATAATAGATTTGTTGGCATCTACATCAAGGTTTGGTTCCTGTAAGTTTATCTCATGAGGGTCATTAAATGAATTGGGTATTGCATCATGATCCAATAATGAATTTGAATCCCCCGAGTGACAATACAACCAATTCACCTTTATGGCATGCTTGCAAATGTTTCCACGAATAGACCATGGACAATCACAAGATATAAAATTTGTGCAATACCAGGTGACAAGATATTTCTTATCACACTTAGTTTGACTCCTCACACAGCAGGCATGAGAAATGCTCTCATGAGGACAACAATCACTATTTTGAATTCTTCTTGCCTTTTCCATTGATAATTCAAGTTGTTTCTCTTTCCTAGTTATTCGAATATCCCTCTTTTTTCAAAATTTCCTTGAACCGGTAATAGGGTCCAACATTTATCAAGAGGAAATACAACAACCAATCCATCTTATCAGCACACTTTTTCTTCGATCTGATAGAAATTTGGTCTTTAGGTAACAATGATATGACTCGATAGCATTATTTGTCTCCTAATTTGCATGAGGAAAAATCTCTCCAGCCTCTTACCCACATCCCTACATACAAAAAATTGAGTTAGTGAAGATATCATCTTTACGAAACACAAAAATAGAAATACAAACAAAAGTACTTTCACTTAGGAATCTTAGCAACAACAACCCAAATCTTTCATAAATAGTCCAAGAACTTCTCCTCATTTGTGAATTTGCTGAAAAATCCATTAATTACATCTGTCACTCCATCATTGGAACAATTTTTCATGATGATACCTAACTCATTGAACATCTCATTTGTTTTTTCTATACTAATAGACAACTTGTTCACATTTTTTATCCATGCACGTCGTACATGCATGTTGATATCAATTCTCGCTTCCGAAATTTCCCTCCCCTTTTATATTTTCCCAACTTCTTTTGTCCATTTCTTTTCCCTCTTCTATACTTACCCAAATTCCCCTTATTAGTTTTTCCCTTCTATTCTCCCTTTCTAGTTACTACTTAGTCATTTTTCCAAAACGACGAGTTCGCGGGTTGGCGAAATCATGGGTTCTCACTTCCTATTCCCATATCATGAGTCCGACCAACCGTTGTATCATCCTATACTTAACCATTTTTGCAGTCACGGGTTGGTGGGTTTCAAGCTTTCATATCTCATGTTCTGTTACATACATTTTGTACCCAAATGATCCGTGATCTACATCTTGACCATTGGACTCCCCGAAATCCTAAGTATCTCATCTCTCATATATTGAGTGTGACCAACCGCGTTACAACACTTATCCAATTCTCAACCTTCTGTAATGACAGGTTGGCAGGTTCACGGGTTGGCGAGTTCACAAAAATCCCAAATCCTATTTGATCTCGTATGTCCCTACCACCTTCGTGCCTTTCCCAATACACACTTAGTATGGTTTAATTCTATAACTCATCATGTAGGTCTCATAAATATTATCATTAATAAATGAAGGGCTCGAGGAGATTTATTATTAAACCACATTAAAGCAGGATTTGTGGAAGATTATATTATATCTCTCAAGCGCTCATTTCAAATATTATATGGATCTAAAGAACGCTCTCATCAACTTATGACAGTAGTAGCTCAAAAAAAGTTCTTCATACATACTTTGAACATTTTTGGATGTGAGGACCAAATATTTAAGTGGTCTAGATCATATTCTTATTATTCATCCCCTTCTACTCAAAAGGAAGTAATTTGGGCGTCCGGGATTGATCGTGCAGGCTATGTTCCTGAAGTTTTTTATTGCAAGGAACTGGTTTCCTAGTGTGCTAAGAAGTATATACCAAGTCATTGGATGATTCAAATCCAAGACCATTCTTCCATCTCTCTTGCACCTCAAGTGTTTCGTAAAATGATGAAACTCATAGAGCCAACACTCACCTTCAAAGGTGAAGATTACAGGGACTTCTTGAAAAACATGACAACGACATGGATCTCTTACCTGAATTCTTGGATAATCATGCGGCCATCCCTGAAGATATTACCATATCGAAGGTCAACTTGTTCAAAAACTCCTTTCGGGAAATTGCCTTGTTATTTACCAGAGTTACGGGCCAAGAAAATATTGCCAACATTTCCCGCATGATTCTTTATATCTTATATTTTACTATCAAGGAGCAGGCCATTTTTTATTGGGGAAAGTTGATTTCCATTGAAATATCTTCCCAATTGTCTCAATATAAAAAGGATAAGAAATTATTTATGGATTCTTATTTGGTTTTTGCGTTAACACATTGTTGTCAATTTCCTAAATTGTCTATATGCAAGAAGGTGAACTGTGAATTTGACCTTGTGACCTTTTGGTACCAAGCGTTATGGAGTCACAAAGATTCCCTGCATTTTTATGAAGTTTTCAACGACTTTGGATCAATTATTAAAGGATTGTTGTTTGGAAAATATACCTCAAGAATATACGCTTAGGCTAGTAAATTCCTCGATAAAAAGGGGACTTTGGAGAAAATGGAAAATTACAATGTTATCAGGATTTTCGGTTTTCTAAGGAAAATCCCTCCTTTCTTCCATGCCATATATCCAACATAATGTTTGTTACAGAAGTTGCAAGGAAATATAATTGTTGGTTGCACTTTTTTCATGAGAAACGACAAAAGCAATTCATACCTTTTCCTTGGAAAATTGAGGATTTTGTATTCAGAAATATGAACAAAATTGATGAATTTGCAAACCACTTCCACAACTTGAATCTCAAGTATGTTGAGAAGATTAGAGGGTTTGACCCTAAAAAAATCTTTGTGGAACATATGTTAGTAGTTGGTTTAGCAATTAATTTATCCACATTGTTCTAGGAGAAGAAGAAGATAATAACCCGGGCAATCCTACCTACACTGTTGGTGACTTAGAGACAGTACTCAATACCAATGAATTTTACAAACAGAGAGGAAAGGGTCCCAGCGAGAAAAGTTCCTAGTCCCCAACTGTTAATCCTAATGCTACAACACCTTGGAGCAGTGATCTAGTGGCCCACCCATCTAAAGAAGTAATCAACAATAGTTCATGCAAAGGAGACAAGAACCCCCCTCCAAGAAAAATTGAAATCTCACATAAAATCCCTCTAAGAAAGAAGAGGAAGAATATTGTACAAGAGGAAGAAGAGAATCACGTTGAAAGTGACATCAATAGATTCTCCCTCAAATATATGGATTTTGAGGTTGACATATAGAAAATGTTTCCTAACATTGATCAGCCAAGAGGCGCAGCCCACCATAATCAGTTGTTGGAAATTGTTGAGAATGAGATCTTTGATGAAGAAGAATCATTTGTATTTCAGAGTGTTGTCTTTGACAATGAATCTAAGAAATTAATTATTGAGAAGAGTGATGTGAAGAATAAAAAGGGGAAATCTCATTCAGAGGTTAACCTAAGAAATATGCGGCCTTCCCAGATTTCCAGAATCCATAAAGAAAATGGTGATGCATTGGACGAATCCATTGGTGGTCTCGAAGTGGAAAATATAAGGTTAAAGGAAAGGATTAAGGAACTGGCATAGGCCTTGATTCCTCTTCCACTTCTTTCCATCCCTTTGGAAAATTTCACACCCGCCATGCCCACAGCCAAATTAAAAGGATCCTCAATCTTACTCACATCAGCCAGGAGCTATGTGGAGAATAATATCAAGAAAAGAATGGCATTGATTACAGAAGCTTGGGAAATTTCAAAGAACATGATTTCTTTTGGCTCGAGGGTGCATGCCTTCCATGAGTATTTACAGGCCGACCTAAAAAATGAAGAAGGTTTCTACCTTGATTTTGTGGTACCCTTTGGTATTAAAGTTTCCAACATGTCATATCTAAAAAGAAGAGAGGAGGACCTTCCCTCTCCAAGTCAGATCAAGCAACTAAATTCATGTTGGAAAGAAAAAATAAAGAACTTGAACAACATCGTTCAAATGTGCACCCAAGCCATAACAAGGAGAGGAGATCTATTCAAAATGCTCACAGAGGTGGACCTAGCCAGAAGCACTAACGAATTCCAAGATCCCAAGTTTATCCTCAACTTGTTGTTCCTAACAAAACAACGGTTTGATGAGCAAGTTGAGATTTTTAAAGGATTGTCAATTGAAAAATTCTATGGCATAATTGAATATGATGAGGACACCATAGATAACTGGCTAGTGGATTACTCCATAAGAAATTAGGATATCAAAGAAGAATTACATGGCATTTCACTTGATCTCCGAGACTTGGAGGGTGAGTTGTTCAACATTAAAATCCGGCATGAAATCAACATGGCACCTATGAAAAGTTACAAGGAAGAATGGTTCAAGAAATTTATCGATAAACTAACAAATGAAGGGAAAGAATCAGTTGAGATGGTTCCTGTAACCATTGATGAAAACGATAAAAGGACATCAATGAGCAAATGAACATATGATCCATCATAGTAAGTTTATGTTGATCACATCCTTCTTTTCTTTATCAATTCCTTCATCCAATTATTCCACCTCTTTCACTAGAAAGGTTTAACCGAAGACTGATCACTCATTTTTTCTTCTTACCAGGTCTTTTTGATCCTTCTACCGCCCATCATCTTCCTTCTAAAATCTTATTTCTCGTATTTATTTTCTTTATGGTCCGTGGGAGACCCAATCCCATTCTTTAAGACAAACGCATTTACAATTTCAAAGAATATGTAATAGTCTATATATTTTTTAGAAATTTCAAGAGAACTACTTTGGGAACAATCTCGATTGTGCTTTGTAACCATGTTTTCATAATATAAAGTATTTGAGGTTGATCTATCATTATATTTATTTGAGCTACCCATGTGTCCACTCTGTTAAAGTTCGCTTATGCATGCGGATCATCTTCTTTTTATTTTATGTGATCAAAAATATTTATCTTAAATTATGATGGATGTGAGGAATTTTTTATTATTTTTGTTAAATGTGTGGAGTGAGTGATTCCTGGTCCTTTCTTAGGAACTTCTTTAAAAAGAAAATAAAAAAAAAAATTCCTTTTATTTGATTGCAATTTTTTATGTTTATTTGATTACCACGACGAACTTATATGTCAAGTCCCACATTCTGAATATTTAGAAATCCTAAGAAAACCTAAAGAGGAGTACCACCTCTATAAAAATGCAGGGGGATTTACATCCTCGTGAGGTTGCAGTTTTGGTCCTAACATATTCAACCGTCAACATTTTTTGTGGCCATACTGGGGAACTGAACTGAAATTTGGAACCTGGTCTAGCATTTTTGAAAGAATATATGACTTTTCCCCAAGGTAATCAACCATGTTTAGAAATTGGATTGAATAATAAATGAAGCATTTTATATCAATTGTACAATCTAGTAATAAAAACAGTCGATACCCGAGAACAGTTAGAAATATCCTGGAAGATATTAGTCCAACAAGAAGAAAGAGAAATCATCCAAAGACAAAGGAGAGAGGAACGAAAAGACCAAAGAAATCAAAGGCTAGCTAGAGCAGCACAAGAAAAAGGTCGAGATTGAAACTAGACGAATACAAGGGACCCATTACCAGAAGTAAAAACAAGAAACTCTTTGATCATAGAAGTGAAAAGCATATCCCTGGAATCTCTCCAAACATAGTAGAAAGAAGCGAACAACCCTGAGACAAGCATCATGAGGAGAGACAAGGAGGTGGAAGAGATGTTGCAAGAAATTAGAGAAACCTAGGATTTGAAAATCGAAGAAGGGTAAGAGATTCCCCTCTAAATATTATAGGTGAGAAACATGATCTCCATGTTCTCCCAAAGGGCACCTTAAAGGAATTTTCTGGAGACGGATCAATCAATTCAAAGAGGCATATACACTTATTTCTTAATGTTTGTGATTTTCACCATGTTGAGTCTGACGATGTCATGGTAAGGTTGTTTCTGCAAACCTTATCAGGAAGAGCATATGAACGGTATACAACATTTCCCAGTAGATCAATTTGCTCATTTAATGACCTCAAAGCTATGTTCCTGACTATGTTTTCCCCTCCAATTGATTACCATACCCTTCTCACCGATTTCACCCAGATTGGTTTGAGAAAGAATGAAAGGATACAAGATTTTAATCTCAGGTTCAATAAAACCTTGAGTAGGATTCTAAAAGATAAAATACCAAATGACCCAGTCATTCTTGGTTGTTATAAGAATGCAATGCCCCCGAATGTAAAATGTGTTATCAGAACATCCTAAATGGATACTTTGGGGGATGCAATGACTAAAGCCACTGAGATGGAAGAAATTATGATTGAAACGGGTGTTGACCCTGACATTATACTGGGAAGAGTACAAAGGCAGCTGGGAGGATTAAATATTGATAATCAAGGAGCTTCCAATTCAAGAAAGAACAAATAATTCAAGCCTTAACCGGCTCAAAACTAAACGATGGGAGGAGGATTTTTCAAGGGAACCATACCTGACGTAAAGCTTGACCCTGTGGAAGAACAATAAACTAAGAAAATAATCAAAATTGCACAAATGAATAGAACCATCAAACAAATGCAGAACGAGATAGCCAAACTAAGAAGGGGAGATAATTGCATGCCAAATCCAAGAATGTCAATCCTAGAACAAAGGAGGAACCCTCCCCAATAAAATAGAGTGAGTTTTTAGAGCATGGATAATCCAAAAATACTAAGGGTTCCCACACAACCTACTCCAAATGCAATTGTTATGGATGTTGGCTATGACGAGCAAATAATTGAGTAAGAGAATTATTACTCACCGGATGAAAGCTCTGAAACTGTTTAAATGGTCACGAAGATGAATGATCTTTAAATGTTTAAATGTTCGAGGTAAGTGATTATATGTTTTCTATGATTTATTATATTAATTATATATTTAGTATTTATATGATTTATTGCTTTTTAAGTGTTTACTTATACAGGTTAATTACATTTTTTAAGTTTTATGCCATTTTTATATGTAATGTGTTACATGTTATTTATTACGTCAAATTAGGTATGGGGGAATTGAGAGTGATGTGAGGGGGGGGGGGATAACTAAATCTCCACCTTCATGTGGTTGTCCGTGTTCAGTAGAGAATTAATTATTCTTGAAACCAAGAGAAGCTCATTCGGGTTTATTATATGCCAATTTGAGAAATTTTATGTGAAGGTGAGGTGATGAGCATGTTCAAAACAATGGAAATATGGTTCTTGAACACACAACTTGCACACATAGAAACAAGACCATTCCATGAAAAAAGTCATGAAAATTGGCCTTGTCATCGGATTTTTCTTTTAAAAATTGTAAATCTTTTGTTTTTTTTTTTCGAATTGGCCCCAACATTCGTTGGATATTTGACTAATAAGTATTGGTCGTCGGTTATTCTACATCTAGGTTGTTATCACTCTGTAATTTCCCTTGGCTGAATGAGGGAAACTCATAGGTAACCACAAACCAATATTTAGGACTGGAAGCTAGCCCTTCCAATCCAGAGAGGGCTCTCTCTTACAACTCAGTCAAGGATTGGCTGATTTTATGAGGTACAATGACTAGATATTTTGCAAATGATAGTAGATTTTATGAAGTGGTGGTTGAGAAAGGAAAAAAGACCATTGGGAATGGAGTCAACTCAAAACAGAAAGATAAATATTAGTGACTGGTTATGAAGCAATCCAGGCAGCAGAGGCAAGGTAGATGATGGCTTTTCAGTTAAAATATTGTTGTGACATAATAGAAGAATGGGAAAAACAATTCATTACACTCAGAGCACCAATTTAGATGAATTATGACTGTAACTTAGGAAGAAACTGAAGTGTTTAACTGTGTGATTCAGAGTATTAGAACCAAATGAATTCCAAATCATTTAATTTCATTTAAACACGTATAGGTTACAGATGAAATGAAAATAAGAACAAGAGAATACATATACAAATAAGGGAGACAAACTTAAAACCATCATCACAAGAATCTATGGTAGGAAATAGCTCTGTACATCTACACTGATATTTCATTATATTCAGAAAATTCCAAAAAATGCTCAATATCTTTCCTCTTATGCTTTTTCCAACCCCTAGTACATTCAAAGTTACAAAATATAAAGGAAAAAGTCTTCCTCGAGCTGAGGAAGTCAATCTCAACCACTTTCCTACAATTTGGATTCAGATACATTGAAAATAAGAAAAAACTAGCTAAAATATAGAAGTCAACTTATTTCATTAAATGCACCATAACAACTATGACTAAAAGGACACTTGACTCTCTATCTTCGTGCCATCGAGATCTAAATTTGTTATAGGCAATCTATTATAGGTCGAGATTCTCTAAGTTCGAGTTGGATGATAATCTTATTGCCATGTCATAGTTGTGCAATGTGTGGAGGTAGTTTTTTGCGCAACTGAGTTTTTCAGCACATGTGCAACGAACTTGCGCAGCGAGTACCATATTTCCATGATCTTCATTTATTTGACCTGTATATATCACCTAATGACCATTTACAGACATATGAACCTTCTAACTTTCCCATATTATCCAATCTATATCTACCATGATGAAATCCATTTCTGCAAAAAATGACACTTTTAGCACTTGCGCATCCTGCTCACTTTCAGAACATGTCTTTTACTAAAAAGTTCCAGGTGAGAGGGATTGGTCATTTTTTGTTAGATATGATCCACAAGGAAGACCAGTAAATTATACTATAGAGGAAGAAGATGATCATATTGAAGAAGAAGAAGAAGATGCGCCAGATATAGAGCAAGAAGATTGGTCGACAGACGGAGAAGACGGGGGGTAGAAAACAATGTAGTTCTTGATCATGATTTTGAAGAAGATATTCTCTAAAATGACATTGACGATAATGAGTACATGATAGGGCACAACAGTGACATGTGAATGGGGCCAACGTTGAAATTTTTTCAAAATGTTTTTGTATGCACCGAAATTTGACATGGATAGAATGTTTGCATGCCTTCACGATATGGGAGGGTTTACAGACTCAAAGATCACTCACACACCCACTCTTTATATTCATCGTTTGTGTCATTAAAAACCAACATCATGCCAATTAGACCCATGATTTTGGTCGTGGAAAGAAGAAAGTGATAGATGAGAAAATTATGTATTTAAATAATGATTTCGTACTAATATTATTTATGGACCAAAAGAGTACTTAGCTA
>ML859946.1:13838-25150 GCA_009831015.1 Picea engelmannii
AAAAAAAAAAAAAAAAAAAAGACAAGAAATAATTGATATTGAATCTTGTGTGATTAATCAAGTACATCTTTATCGACATTATTCCATGCCCTTGTATTACTAGATGCAGGGACATGTGTCTTGGTCGAATTTTAAGGGAAACAACGCCTAAAAGACATTGTATTAGGGCTAGAGTACATGATGGGAAATAATGACTTGTGAATGGGGCCAATGTTGAAATTATTTCAAAATGTTTCTGTATGCACCAAAATTTGACATGGATAGACTATTTGTGTGAATTCATGATATGGGAGGGTTTCCAGACTCAAATATCACTCACACACCCACTCTATATATTGACCCATCTCATCCTCATTTCGTTTTAATTTTCTCGATTGAATTTTATATGAATCAACGCCTAAAACACATTGTACTAGGACTAGAGTACATGATGGGCAACAGTGACCTGTGAATGGGGCCAACATTGAATTTTTTTCAAAATGTTTATGTATGAACCGAAATTTTACATGGATAGAGTGTTCTAATGCCTTCATGATATGGGAGGGCTTCCAGACTCAAATATCACTCACACACACACTCTTTATATTCATCGTTTGTGTCATTCAAAACCAACATCATGCCAATTAGACCCATGCTTTTGCTCATGTCAAGAAGAAGGAAAGATGAGATAGGGTTTATACTAGTTAATGTTTGGAGGTATTAAGAGTTAGAGATAAGGTTTTGATTTTGTTGTGCTTAAATTTTTAGATTAGTTATTGATCAGGGGTAATAATTTTAAGTATAAGGGGTTACAAGGGTTTAAGGGATATACGAGCTACTTTTTAAAGTTTATATGAATTAGGGTTGATATGGGTTAGGCATAGTTTATATTAATTATGGGCTATACTGTTGATAAGGGCTATACTAAGTTTATATGAATTATGGGCTATAATATTCAAGGGTTATATGGATTTAATGTTATAACAACTAGGTATTATTGGTCAAGGGGATTAGGGATCATAAATGTTAGATTATTAAAACATCATGAATGATAAGTGTAAAGATTTATAGAAGTTATATTATTAAGGTTATCACATTCATGGATATTACGATTAAGGGTCATAGTTTTTATGGGTAAGGCATTATTAGGGCTAAATGTTAGGGGTTGTAAGGATTAGGTGTTGAGGTTAATTCACAGGGAATATCCATGTAGGGTGATCCATTAACATTGTTATAAAGGTTCAATGGTTATGAAATTTTATGGGTTAATGGATATAGGGGTTTGGGTTTACACTTGAAAGGGGCTACATGGGTAAAGGGTTATATTTGATAGAGGTTGTATGTGTTAGTTTTTAAAATTGTTATTTATGTCTTATAGATTATGTCATTTAAAATTAATAGGTTATAGGAGTCATATGGTTATATCTCCTTCGAGATAATGCTTATATGGTTAGGGATCCTAGGGGATAAATGATTAGATGTATTTTTATTTTTTATACAAGTTGTGGGTTATAAGTCACAAGGATTAATAATGTTAAGGGTTGTATGTGTTAGAGGTTATAAGGATTAATGGTTTTAAGTGTTCATGGTTAATTGTCATAGTGGTTTTTCATTATAGAGTTTATGGGTTATATAATAAATGGGATACAAGGGTTACAAGTTAGTGGTTGCTAGATTACATGATGAGAAACAGTGACCTATGAATGGGGCCAACATTGAAATTCTTTCAAAATGTTTCTGTATGCACAAAAATTTGACATGGAAAAATATTTGCATGTCGTCACAATATGGGAGGATTTCCAGACTCAAATATCACTCACACACCCACTCTATATATCAACCCATCTCATCCTCATTTTGTTTTAATTTTCTAGGTCGGTTTTTATAGGAAACAACGCCTAAAATACATTGTACTATGGCTAGAGTACATGATGGGCAATAGTGACCTGTGAATCGGGCCAACATTGAATTTTTTTCAAAATATTTATGTATGCACCAAAATTTGACATGGATAGACTGTTCACATGCCTTCACGATATGGGAGGGTTTCCAGAGTCAAAGATCACTCACACACACACTCTTTGTATTCATTGTTTGTGTCGTTCAAAACCAGCATCATGCCAATTAGGCCCATGATTTTGGTCATGGAAAGAAGAAGGCAAGATGAGTTAGGGTTGATACTAGTTAATGTTTGGAGGTATTAATAGTTAGAGATAAGGTTTATATGTTGTTTTGCTTAACTGTTTAGATCGATTATTGATCATGGGTAATAATGTTAAGTCTAACGGGTTACAAGGGTTTAAGGGATATACGAGCTACATTTTAAATTTTATATGGATTAGGGTTGATATGGGTTAGGCGTAGTTTATATGAATTATGGGCTATACATTTGATAAGGGATATATTTAGTTTATATGGGATATACTAAGTTTATATGACTTATGGGCTATAATGTTCAAGGGTTATAAGGATTTAATGTTATAACAACTAGGGATTATTTTTCAAGGGGATCAGGGATCATAAATGTTAGATTCTTAAAACATTAGGAATGACAAGAGTAAGGCTTTATAGAAGTTATATGATTAAGGTTATCACATTCATTGATATTATGATTAAGGGTCATAGTTTTTATGGGTAAGGAATTATTAGGGATAAATGTTAGGGGTTGTAGGGATTAGGTGCTAAGGTTAATTTACAGCGAATATTCGTGTAGGATGATCCATTAACATTGTTCTAAAGGGTCAAGGGTTAATAAATTTTATGGGTTAATGGATATAGGGGTTGGGGTTTACACTTGAAAGGGGATACATGGGTAAAGGGTTAGATTTGATAGAGCTTGTATGTGTTATTTTTTTAAATTGTTATTTATGTCTTATAGGTTATGTCATTTAAAATTAATAGGTTATAGGAGTCATATGGTTATATCTCCTTCAATATAATGCTTATATGGTTAGGGATCCTAGGGGATAAATGATTAGACGTAGTGTTATTTTTCATACAAGTTGCGGGTTATAAGTCACAAGGATTAATAATGTTAAGGGTTGTATGTGTTAGAGGTTAGAGGGGTTAATGGTTGTAAGTGATCATGGTTAATTGTCATAGTGGTTGCTCATTATAGAGGTTATGGGTTATATAAGTAATGGCCTACAAGGGTTACAAGTTAGTGGTTGCTAGAGTACATGATGGGAAATAGTGACCTGTGAATGGGGCCAACATTGAAATTCTTTCAAAATGCTTCTGTATGCACCAAAATTTCACATGAATAGACTATTTGCATGCTTTCATGATATGGGAGGGTTTCCAAACTCAAAGATCACTCACACACCCGCTCTATATATCGACCCATATCATTATCATTTCATTTTAGTTTTATCGGTCAAATTTTATAGGAAACAACGCCTAAAAAATATTGTACTGGAGATAGAGTACATGATGGGCAATAGTGACCCGTGAATGGGGCCAACGTTGTAATTTTTCAAAATGTTTTTGTGTGCATCAAAATTTGACATGGATAGACTGTTTGCATGCCTTCACGATATGGGATGGTTTCCAGACTCAAATATCACTCACACACCCACTCTTTATATTCATCGTTTGCGTCGTTCAAAACCAACATCATGCCAAGGAATTATGGGTAAGGAATTATTAGGGTGAAATGTTAGGGGTTGTAGGGATTAGGTGTTAAGGTTAATTTACAGGGCATATCCATGTAGAGTGATCCATTAACATTGTTCTAAAGGTTCAAGGGTTAATAAATTTTTTGGGTTAATGGATATAGGGGTTGGGGTTTGCACTTGAAAGGGGCTACATGTGATCCAGATTATTTTCGGCACGAAATGAGAGTGGATATATAATAAAGAAATGCACAGAGATATCGCAGATATCCAATAATATAATAGAAATGTATCAGAGATGAAAAAATAAACACAGAGATACAATAATACACGATTTCTATTAATGAAAGAAATGTACAAACTCTGTAAAAATACAGAGTGAAAGACACGCTAGAATGGTGGCAGCTTATCTTTGAGAAGAGATGTGACGGCTACTCGCATTCACAAGAATATTATTAAAATGAGGCTCTAAAGGAATTTTTTGCAATAAACAGGAATTCCAAAAACCTAACCCTAGGAGATGAAGCGCCAAAAGTCATGTGGGCCCCGTTTGGGTAAGTTAGTACATCAACTTCCTGGGGTCGTAAATTTTGCATACGATCTCTATTTTAGGCGTATGATAGCCCGTTGGAAAGGTATCGTCGAGGAGATTCCTTTTGGGGGCTCAATCATTCCTTTGACTATCATTGAGAATATCTATCTTGAAAAACCTTCATTTAGGCCCTCAAAATGGCCCCGGAAGTTAAAAGTTGCTAAAAATAGTAAAATGCCAAAATTGCCAGAAAATTGTTTTGAGCCAGTTGGAAAAGGTGGGTGGCCACCAATATCCACTTGGATCAATCCTCCCTCCTTAGGAAGAAATTTTCTCCATTGCGTTGAGTTCCCCGGGGATAGTGAAAAGCGTTTTTTGAATCTGCGTCTTGGTGAGTTGCTTGCCTTGTTGGAGATGTCGCGTTGCTCAGTTTGTAGAAGTATGTCACGAACCTGTTGAGGCTGAGGTTGTTCAACAAGTCAAGCTACATGAGGGGATGGTGTGAAGAAGGAATATTTGTGCTTTGTTGCAACCTTGTCGACCTACTTATGTTGGATAGAAGGTGCTTGGGGTGAGGTTGTAGTGGTTGCAGTGTCCTTCTATTCCCTTTTTGAACAGATTGTGAAGAAACTGAAATTTGTAGTATGAGATACTATTTTGTGGAACTTTTTAGGTGGAACAATATTCGGAACTACCTCTGGTATTCTATATAGATGACCCCCTAGAGAAACAATGGCATTGCGGAGTCGAGACTCATAAACAACATGGTTTCTCAACATATATGGTTGGCCCAAAAGAACATCACAAACATCCAGTGGGACAACATCACATAATACCTCATTTTTTAAGGGTTGGATGTCGTATGACAATCGACACTGTTGGCTGACACGAAAATCTCATCCTTGGCGAAGCCACCCGATGTTGTATGGTTGCGGGTGTGGTGTTGTCGACAATACCAACTGTTTGACGACCTCTGCTGAGATGAGGTTCTTCTGACTTCCGCTATCAACAATAAAATGCAGCGAGGTCCCCTTCACCCACATATGTGAATGAAAAAGGAGCTCCCCCTCTTTTGGATATGTTGGTTCTTCTGATTGAATTGTTGTGGTCGCAACAATAGCACCTGCGTCAATTATCTATCTTTTACCAATATTTTCAGAATCAGATTATGAATCGGGGTTTGGCTCCTTGTCTTTGATCTCAGCCACCAATTAATGTTTTAAGTGATATTCATCGGTGTTGTGCCAGGGGATTTTGTGGAAATTGCACCATTTTCCAGTGTCCTTCTTTGTCTTCCCGTGACCCTTCTTTTCCTGTGGCTTGGACTGGTTTTCGGGAGACTGTTTGTTAGGGTCGTCTTTCCCATACTTTGGTTGTTGCAGATTTGCAGATCCGAACTCCCGTTTGTTTTGGTTCTTAAACTTCTATTCGATTTTAACATCATATCGATAAGCAAAACCGAGTGATGAGATGTCCAGAAAATCCATTTCAATTTGGATGTATATGTGTAGAGCCTCGTTGTATTTTAGAAACAAATGTCATTCAAAGTCCTTGATACCCAGATTGGTGTGCAAGGTATGGAAGGTATTGGTGAACTCTGAAACTGCTTGGCCCCTCTCTTGCAGCAATGTGGTCCATCTCATGTATTGGTCCTCATAGTTGCCAACAGGGTAATACTATTCTTTTACCGCATCCACACAAAAAATCCCAAGTGGGCTCGGCCCCATATAATCCACACTCCTTTGTGGAAATTTTCTCCCAATAAGTTTCCCAGCAATGTTTGACATGGGGGAGAGCTTTAAGGAGTGCGAAGGTGATCTTTTCCATGTCAGAAAAATGGTGAAGAGAGAAATAATTGTCTAGCAGATTTAACCATTTGTCTAGGGCATCCGCATCTATCTGACCTTCAAATATGGGAATATCAAAATTAACATGTACCTTTAAAGGAGAGGTGATTCCAAAGTGTATGTTTGATGAATATGTGCCTATTGCTATCGGCAGGCATTGAAGGATGTGGGAAAAATTCTCCATCATTTCGTCCCTCTGTCGTGTGAGAGCTTGCTCAAGCAATAGATTTATAGGATCGTTTGCTCCGTTGTTTTTATTTTCTTCCACCATGGAGGGTTTATTTGGCGTGCGAGAGTGATTGTCTTTAAGAGAGACAATATCGAGACCCAACTTGCTATACTCGGACCTCGTCGGGGACATGCACTAAAAAAATGATCAAGAGCATCCTTCTCTGATGCCACTGATCCAGATTATTTTCAGCATGAAATGAGAGTGGAGATACAATAAAGAAATGCATAGAGATATCGCAGATATCCAATAATATAACAGAAATGTATCAGAGATGAAACCATAAACACGGAGATATAGTAACACATGATTTCTATTAATGAAAAAAATGTACAGAGACTGTAAAAATACAGAGTGAAAGACTCGTTAGAATGGTGGCAGCTTATCTCTGAGAAGAGATGTGACGACTACTCGCATTAGCAAGAAGATGATTACAATGAGGCTCTGAAGGCCTTTTTTGCAATAAACAGGAATGCCAAAAACCATAGACATCCAAAAACCTAACCCTAGGAGATGAAGCGCCAAAAGTCATGTGGGCCCCGTTTGGGTAAGTTAGTACATCAACTTCCCGGGGTCGTAACTTTTGCATATGATCTTTGTTTTAGGCGTATGATATCCCGTTGGAAAGGTATCGTCAAGGAGATTCATTTTGGGGGATCAATCATGCCTTTGGCTATCATTGAGAAGATAGATCCTGAAAAACCTTCATTTAGGCCCTCAAAATAGCCCTGGAAGTTAAAACTGCTAAAAATAGTAAATTGTCAAAATTGCCAGAAAAATGTTTTGAGCCAGTTGGAAAAGGTGGGTGGCCGCCGATATCCACCTGTATCAACATGGGTAAAGGGTTATATTTGATAGAGGTTGTATTTGTTAGTTTTTAAAATTGTTATTTATGTCTTATAGGTTATGTCATTTAAAATTAATAGGTTATAGGAGTCATATGGTTAGATCTCCTTCGAGATAATGGTTATATGGTTAGGGGTCCTAGGGGATAAATGATTAGACGTAGTTTTATTTTATATACAAGTTGTGGGTTATAAGTCACAAGGATTAATAATGTTAAGGGTTGTATATGTTATATGTTATAGGGTTTAATGGTTGTAAGTGTTCATGGTTAATTGTCATAGTGGTTGCTCATTATAGAGGTTATGGGTTATATAAGCAATGTGATACAAGGGGTACAAGTTAGTGGTTGCTAGAGTACATGGTGGGAAACAGTGACTTGTGAATGGGGCCAACGTTGAAATTCTTTCAAAATGTTTTTGTATGCACCAAAATTTGACATGAATAGACTATTTGCATGCCTTCACAATATGGGAGGATTTCCAGACTCAAAGATCACTCACACACCCACTCTATATATCGACCCAACTTATCCTCATTTCGTTTTGATTTTCTACATCAAATTTTATAGGAAAAAATGCCTAAAAGACATTGTAGTATGGCTAAAGTACATGATGGGCAATAGTGACCTGTGAATGGGGCCAACGTTGAAATTTTTTCAAAATGTTTGTATATGCACCGAAATTTGACATGGATAGACTGTTCACATGCCTTCACGATATGTGAGGGTTTCTAGACTCAAATATCACTCACACAACCACTCATTATATTCATCGTTTGTGTTGTTCAAAACCAACTTCATGCTAATTAGGCCCATGATTTTGGTCATGGAAAGAAGAAGGCAAGATGAGTTAGGGTTGATACTAGTTAATGTTTGGAGGTATTAATAGTTATAGATAAGGTTTATATGTTATTGTGTGTAGTTAGAGATAAGGTTTAGGTATTAATAGTTAGAGATAGGGTTGATATGGGTTAGGCGTAGTTTATATGAATTATGGGTTATATTGTTGATAAGGGATATACTAAGTTTATATGAATTATGGGCTATAATGTTCAAGGGTTATAGGGATTTAATTTTAAATCATCTAGGGATTATTGGTCAAGGGGTTTAGGGATCATAAATGTTATATTCTTAAAACATAAGGAATAATAAGTGTAAAGATTTATAGAATTTATATGATTAAGGTCATCAGATTCATGGATATTACTATTAAGGGTCATAGTTTTTATGGGTAAGGCATTATTAGGGATAAATGTTAGGGGTTGTAGGGATTAGGTGCTAAGGTTAATTGCAGGGCATATATGTGTAGGGTGATCCATTAACATAGTTCCAAAGGTTCAAGGGTTAATACATTTTATGGGTTAAGGGATTTAGGGGTTGGGGTTAACACTTGATATGGGCTACATGGGTAAAGGGTTAGATTTGATAGAGATTGTATGTGTTAATTTTTAAAATTGTTATTTATGTTTTATATGTTATGTCATTTAAAATTAATAGGTTATAGGAGTCATATGGTTATATCTCCTTCAAGATAATGGTTATATGATTAGGGATCCTAGGGGCTAAACGATCAGACGTAGTTTTATTTTTTATACAAGTCATGGGTTATAAGTCATAAGGTTTAATAATGTTAAGGGTTGTATGTGTTAGAGGTTACAAGGGTTAATGGTTTTAAGTGTTCATGGTTAATTGTCATAATGGTTACTCATTATAGAGGTTATGGGTTATATAAGAAATGGGCTACAAGGATTAAAATTTAGTGGTTGCTTGAGTACATGATGGGAAACAGTGACCTATGAATGGGGCCAATGTTGAAATGCTTTAAAAACGTTTATGTATGCACTAAAATTTGACATGGATAGACTATTTTGATGCCTTCACGATATGGGAGGGTTTCCAGACTCAAATATCACTCACACACCCACTCTATATATCGATCCATCTCATCCTCATTTTGTTTTAATTTTATGGGTCAAATTTTATAGGAAACAATGTCTAAAAAACATTGTACTAGGGCTAGAGTACATGGTGGGAAATAGTGACTGGTGAATGGGGCCAATGTTGCAATTTTTCATAATGTTTTTGTATGCACCGAAATTTGACATGGATAGATTGTTCACATGCCTTCACGATATGGGAGGGTTTCCACACTCAAATATCATTCACACACCCACTCTTTACATTCATAATTTGTGTCGTTCAAAACCAACATCATGCCAATTAGGCCCATGATTTTGGTCATGGCAAGAAGAAGGAAAGATGAGTTAGGGTTGATACTAGTTAATGTTTGGAGGTATTAAGAGTTAGAGATAAGGTTTAGATGTTATTGTTCTTAACTGTTTAGATCGGTTATTGATCAAGGGTAATAGTGTTAAGTCTAAGGGGTAACAAGGGTTTAAGGGATATACGAGCTACATTTTAAAGTTTATATGGATTAGGGTTGATATGGGTTAGGTGTATTTTATATGAATTATGGGCTATATTGTTGATAAGGCCTATACTAAGTTTATATGGGTTATACTAAGTTTATATGAATTATGGGCTATAATGTTCAAGGGTTATAGGGATTTAATGTTATAACAACTCGGGATTATTGGTCAAGTGACTTAGGGATCATAAATGTTAGATTCTTAAAACATTAGGAATGATAAGTGTAAGGCTTTATAGAAGTTATATGATTAAGGTTATCACATTCATGGATATTATGATTAAGGGTCATAATTTTTATGGGTAAGGAATTATTAGGGCTAAATTTTAGGGGTTGTAGGGATTAGGTGCTAAAGTTAATTTATAGAGCATATCTGTGTAGGCTGATCCATTAACATTGTTCTAAAAGTTCAATGATTAATATATTTTATGGGTTTATACATATAGGGGTTGGGGTTTACACTTGAAAGGGGCTACATGGGTAAAGGGTTAGATTTGATAGAGGTTGTATGTGTTAGTTTTTAAAATTGTTATTTATGTCTTATAGGTTATGTCATTTAAAATTAATAGGTTATAGGAGTCATATGGTTAGATCTCCTTCGAGATAATGGTTATATGGTTAGGGGTCCTAGGGGCTAAACAATTAGAAGTAGTTTTATTTGTTCTACAAGTTGTGGGTTATAAGTCACAAGGATTATTAATGTAAAGGGTTGTATGTGTTAGAGATTATAGGGGTTAATGGTTGTAAGTGTTCATGGTTAATTGTCATAGTGGTTGCTCATTATAGAGGTTATGGGTTATATAAGCAATAGGATACAAGGGTTACAATTTAATGGTTGTTATAGTACATGCTATGAAACAGTGACCTATGAATGGGGCCAATGTTGAAATTCCTTCTAAATGTTTCTGTATGCACCAAAATTTGACATGGATAGACTATTCGCATGCTTTCACGATATGGGAGGGTTTTTAGACTCAAAAATCACTCACACCCGCTCTATATATCAACCCAGATCATCCTCGTTTCATTTTAATTTTCTCAGACAAATTTTGTAGGAAAAAACGTTTAAAAGACATTGAACTAGAGCTAGAGTACATTATGGGCAATAATGACCTGTGTGTTGGATCATGTTTTGATTGATGCCAATGGTTTTATTGATTGATGTCAAGGATTGATGTCAAGTGATTGATTGATGTCAAAGTATTGATTGATTGATGATTGATGAACAATGTATATGTATTGTCCTTGATGAGAATGATAGATGTCAAAGTGGAAACCAATTGATAAAGATGGATCATTGATATGATGCATAGTCCTTGATGAGAATTATAGTTGTCAAAGTGGAAACCAACTGACAAAGATGGATCATTGATATGATGCATAGTTTGTTTGATGAAAATATGATTCATTGATGAACTCCAAAGTGGTCCCCTTATGGTGAAAGCCCTCATGGGAAAACGCTTTGTGGATTGATTTATCCTAGAAGAATGGTTGGAGGACCCATGCTTGTATGTGGAATAATGAAATGAAGATCAATGAAGTTGTTGGTGAAACTATCCTAGATGGATAGTGATTGTCATGTCTTTTTCAGTGGTATGTGGAATGTCACATAACTCCTCACGGTTTGAGAGTTATGGCCTTATGAAGTTGGAGGACCCCCATATGAAGACTTGAAGCCCCCAAGATCAAAGAAGTCAAAGTGACCTAAAAGAAGAAATCATTATTTAAATGATAAAGAAGTGACAAAATCAAGAAGGAATATTTAAATGATAAAATATTGGAGAACTTTCTATTTATGGAAAGTGGTTAACCCTAAAATGAGGAAAATAGGTTAAGTAA
>WSFP011407945.1:0-25150 GCA_009831015.1 Picea engelmannii
AGGATAACATAGGTTATGTCCAACCTTAGGTTTTAGGAAATAATAATATAATATTATTACCTTAGAGATAAGCCCTCAAGCTTGGCCCTTTTTCCTATCCTCTTAGCCCCATCCCTTTCCCTACCTAGTGGAGCTTAGTCCCTCATTCTCTTTTATCATGGTCGGTGTACACAGATTGATGTATTATATTATTGATATGAGTATTTACATATACAAAAACAAGCTCTCTCGCCTTTAGTATCTAGGCTCTCCGACGTAATCATCACATAATCCTCCTAGCTTATAATCACTTCGCTCACCAGCCTATAAAACATGTTACATTTACAATTACAATTGGGGCTTGGTCTTGGGATATTACATGGAAGGTTTTGTTTATATTTGTTAACTTCTAAAATGGTTCACATATTTGGAATAGTGCCCCCCAAAAAAAATACAAGAGAAACCTCAATAAAAAATACTTTTGAAAAGTTGGACATGGTAGATCGATGTGTTTGAATTTTTTAACTTTCCAATTGACTCTCATATTTGGAATAGTTAAAGAGTCTTACAAAAGGACATTAGGAACCACAATGAAATAAATTATGGGAAATTGGACATTGTAAATCAATGTTATTTTAAGTAGACTTATGAAATCAACTGCCCTATTTAAAGAATGGTATTCATCCTTTTGGGGAGTTACATGTAAATAATGAATGAGAGTCATGATTATGTATGAATTTTACACTAGCGAGGGACAACAAGGATCACATTTATATTATTTTTTCTTAAGAAGGTGAAAAATTCAAACTTATGGTGTCGAGTAAGGTTTCCTGGGGAGATGGGAAACCGAATATGGAATGATTTGCAAAAACTATGGATACCTATGAAACATGGAAACGATATTATTAGATGGGAGAGGTTGGAACTTAGTTGTTTGACAATAATCTAGGCATATATTCCTTTAATTGAGTATTTAACTTTTGAGAGAAATGATATGGTGTGGGGTAAGGTTTAGAACTAGAAGCTTTTGTCTTTTGAAATAAATGTAGTTTGGTATAAGGTATAGAACTTGGATAGTTGGCCCAAGTTGTCTACATTATTATGGAAATTGGATTGGAAAAGTAATATTACATGGGATAACATACACAAACATGGTTTTATAAGACCCTCTCAATGTTTTATGTGCTTAGACAATTATGAAAATATTGATTATCTTGTTTGAGTTTTTTTCAAAATTATTGCATCCATTTTTAATTTGAAATTTTAGACCATACCACTATGGTCCATCATCAAGAACTATATCCAAATGGGATGTAGATTATTATCCTAAGGTAGCAAGATTTTATAGCCTTGTAAGTGGAAAAGGGGTATATTAAAATCATAATTAGGGGTAGACTAAAATCATAGTGTTGGGAATCATGGCATGGAGTGTAAGGATGGAAAAGAACCAACATACTATTTGTGGAAAAATAAAACCAATTCAATTTATTCAAGAGAAAATATAAGGGATATTACAAAGAACATATTCTCCGGAAAATTCAAAGGATATTACAAAGTCCATATTCTCTAGAGTCTGGAAATAAGGGATCACTTGTTTCTAAATAAATGATATATTTTGGCATAAGGTTTGGAACCTATACCACTTGTCTTTGATAATAAATGATGTAGATTAGGATAATGTTTGGATCTTGGATATTTGGCCTAAGGTTTCTATACTCTTATGGAAATTGGAATGGAAAATTAATCTTACATGGAATAACATATTTTTGGGGTAAGGCTTGGAACCTATACCACTTCTCTTTCATAATAAATGATGTAGGTTAGGCTAAGGTTTGGAACTTGAAGATTTGGCCTAAGGCTTCTATACTCTTATGAAAATTGGAATGAAAAAGCAATCTTACATGGAGTAACATCTACAAACATGGTTTTGTAATACCCTCTCAATATTTTATGTGTTTATATTAGGGTAGTTGCGAGAGGTATTAACCTCTACATGTAACCCTGACAAGACTAGAATATTATGGGAAGCAAGAGAAACCCTAAAACATTGGATAATAACCCTAGGAGACAAGTCAGCTCAAGAGAATATTTATAATTGAGTTATTAGCCTCCAGAAGTAGAAGTTGGCCCAATTAGGTCACTTGTAGGATTATAAATAAGAGGGATCTAGATCTCATTTGACACACTCACTCTCACAACTACATAAGACTAGTAGTGCACAAGTTTAGAGAGGAGTTGCACTTGCAGTTGCTACAACTAGAATTTTGGTTTTGGCTTCGAATTTCTCTTGTTTATGGTTTGGACTTTCTTCTTGGTATGGTAGGCATGGATAGAGGTACACTACCTTGGTTGGCTATTGGTTCTAGGGTATGCTTCCATAATTATTCTCTCTGTCAAGGTTAAGGTGCTTGGGGGTGGCATTTGTTCCTATGGTTGGGTGACAATATTGAGATATTTTCTATGGTGAAATGAGCACACATATTTTTCTAATAGTTTATGGGTCCACACTATCTTCAGACAGTCTAACCGCTGGAAGATAGATTGGGAGAATTTTCTTAGTTACAGTTGGAGTTGCAGTCAAAGTTTTGTTGCAGCAACCAAACCCTAACCCTATTGTTAAGACACCTTAAGTGAATATCTTGACCTAATTCCTAGAAATCGTAGTGCACCCTAAACTTCCGCTCCTCTCGGTACTCTAGCAAGCCAAGACGTCAAGTTTGATTTTTTGGTCAAAGTCAAAGTTTTACCAATTCAATGTCAAAGGTTGACTTACTGTATGAAGTCATAAAACAAGTTAGAAGGGGATTCTAACTTCAAATCATGGAAGATAAGGAAATTCCTCATCCTTTCCAAGAATACAGTGTTGGATATCGTGAAAGGAAAGATCATGGATTCGTAGTTTGAAGCGGGAAAAGAGAAGGAACCTCAAAACATTACAGTTATGTAGAATTTCAAGGTCAATGACATCAATGATATGATTATCATAGTGGAATCTATAAAACACCACCTAATACCCTACATTTCTCAACTTGAGTCATCTAAGAATATGTACAATGTCCTAACTAACCTCTTCCGAGTCATAAACATTGGACAAGTAATGATTCTAAAGAATGAGCTTCGTGACATGAAAAAAAATGATGATGATAACATAACATAATACTTTGTGAGAATATATCAGTTAATATATCAAATAAACGCTATTGAAGAAATCATTTCAGAAAAGGAACTGGTAAATATAGTACTCAATGGCCTTCCTAAGACATGGGATGCATTTGTCGCAAGCATGAACACAAGAAAGGAGTATCCCATGTTTGAAGACATTTGGACTTGTTGTGCACAATAAGAATCAAGGATTAACACACAATATAAATCCCAAAATAGATATGATGATCAAGCCTTCACAGTAAAATTCAAGAATTTCATAAATAAGAGGAAGTTTGGCTTAAGGAAGAAACCAAATCAAGAAAAGGATATGTCAAAAATACAATGTTTCAACTGTTGAAAATATGGTCAGTACAGGAACCACTATCCTGAGTTAAAGACAAGGAAACAAACAAAACAATAGTTTCTCAAGAAAGGTAACACTCAAAGAATGCCAAGTCGGATAAAACAAACTTCTTCTTCTAGTAAAGGTAACAATATTCTTCTATTGCATATTTCATGTACATGCCATGCATATCTATTTATTAGAATAAAAGATGGTCAATGAAACAATACCTATGAAAGAATAAAAAGATAAGGATTTTTATTATGATGACTAAAAGAAGATGAAGTACGTTGGAAAATTCCTGATGAATCTATTATATAAGTAACAACTACCAGATAGGCCGAAATCAAAATCAAACCTGAAGAGACACAGAAGGAGTCAAATTAGAAAGAAGTCAGTAATCAAGAAGAAATTAGAATAAGACTTGTGACACCTTGCAAAAGGAAATAAGTATGCAAACAGAAGCATGGACTCTCTTAGATGGAGGGAGATGATTACAGAATTTCAAAAGAAGATCATGCATTGATGCACAAAGTGAGGATTAGGAGGGAGCTAATCCTAAATGATATGATCCATTGAAGAATCCATGAATATTATGAATTATCTGTCCATGTTCCCATTTAAATTAGCATCCATCATAGGCAACATGTGTTTAGTTTGACTCTAGAAGAAGTATTCTACGAAAAGAAGTCTTAAGTATCCTTAGTTGTCCATCTACATCCATGTTCCTACGATGAAAGGAACAAGTTGGAATATTCAATAAGGAAGGGCAAGGAATATATAGAAGACTCCATGAACCCAAAAGATAAAGAGAACATGAGAAAGAACATAAAGATTCCATGAAAGAAAGAAAATCCAAAACAACAAGTTATTATACCAAGAATCATAAGACTACCATATTGGTTTGAACCCACTAGAAGAAATCAACCAGAAGAAATGGAAGTTGTGATGAAGAGAAATGTGTGTAATAAAAATGTGAAAAATACTTATGAATGGAAGCATTGCGATATTTACAGCTAGAGGTTCTTCCAGAAGAAGGGATAAGACTATGATGATAGCTTGTTCCAATAAACCAGATATACCTCTTGCAATATCCATGGATTGAAATTTACATGTAAACGACTCTTCTCCCCAATAAACAAAAATTGAGAAAGAAGCTTATACCAAAAAGAGACCCATGTATGAAAATGGAAGAAGACCTTGTATGGATTCAAGAAACTTGATGCAGAGTATCTCATATACAACAGAAGTGTGGAAAAAAAATCCTAGGAGAGAAAAAGTGTATCATAATGGTTACTTAGAAGTTTGGGATGATGGATAGAAAATCTATGAATAACTTCCATGATAACAAATATAAATAATTTGAAGAGACTCTAATCCATTAGACCCTTCTCTATATTGACAATTGATTGTCTCATTAATGTATTTGGAGAATACTGAACTGGATATTTTTTTTGTGGGACATTTAAATTATGACATACAAGTGCATGGATTTATCAATTCAGATTGCACAGGGAGTGCAGATGATAGAAGAAGTGCTACTTGGATATGTTTCAATTTGAGATTTTCCATGATGTCATGGGCTAGCAGGAAACAAAATTCTATTGTAATCAACACTACATAAACAATGTATATTTTAGCTTGTGATGCTTGTGTAGAAGCAATATGGCTCCAACTATGTGAAGCTTTCAGAGAAACCGTGTTCCATGAAATTTCAAAGTACATTGAGATCAAGAATTATATTATCCATGATAAAGTCCAAAAGATAGAAGTGGTTCTCCAGTATATCTCGAAAGATGAGAAAATAACAGATATTTTGGTAAAGACTATATCCAAGACGCAACATTTAGTACTTAAGTTAGAAGTTGGGGTTCATGGAGACGACTTCCTTATTGAAAAAGGAAGTGATTTCTCCCAAGTTGGGAGGGAGCACTCATATGTTATTGATTTATCGACAGTCATTTTCCAGTTTCGAAAATGGTCCACATCGGGCAGTTCCTTTCCAGTCCGCAAAGTGGTTCGAGATTTCTAACGGATAGTCATTTTCCAGTTTGGAAATGGTCGAGATCGGATAGTGATTTTCATAGTGAAAATGGTTTGATAGATTGTTGATGTACCATAGACAATGATTCCCCTTGTGGCCAGTGTGGGGGAATGGTCTAGGACAATAATTCTTATTGGTAGTCACTCTGAGTATTGGGCAAGAAAAATAGTTTGCCTCTCAATGAAGTCATTATTTTGAGGTTCATAATTGTGAGTCATTTTGAAGGATGGTCCATTATAGGAGGTTGGTGTTGGACAGTCATTTCCATTAGGAAATGGCCCGAACATTCATTCCCTAGGGTAGACTCATTCTCTCTAGGTTGCACTATGATTAGTTCTGGAGGAATGGCCCAGTTAGGTGAATGGTCCAGGTTCAACAAGTAGGGATGATAATTCCCTGGGGTAGACTCATACTCTCGAGGTTGCACTATTATTAGTGCCGGAGGAATGGCCCAGTTAGGTGAATGGTCCATGCTAAAAAATCAGGGACAATTGTTCTTCTATGCTTGGGAAGAATATTCCAGATATCCCATGGCTAATGTTTTACTATCTAAGGGAATATGTTCCTCCAAATCTCATAGATGTGAGTGGAAGAATGGCCCAGATGACTCTTTTTTTATCATGATATTATTTTATGTAGGTTGATATCAGATGGTAAGAATTTTTTGGAGATTGTATGTCTCTGGACAATATTTGTATGCTACTGTGGTGGATATGTTCCACTAGTAGTGATTGTGTGTCATTGGTTAGTAAGCATGTGATACTAGGATTGGTTGTGTAACACTGTATAGTAGTTTTGTAATATTATGGATAGACACAATTATGTTCTATTGGATGGAATTTTTATGATTTCCATTAAGACTATCACTAGTTTTTGAGACGATTTCCAGCTAAATGGATAATCAGTATGTCGATGGAAATACATTATCCCTGTGGAAAATGGTCCAGGACAATCATTCTTCTAGGACATATGTCCAGATTAGAAGAATGATTCGTGTATCACTATGTGGAGTGAGTAACTTATTCATCATCATGTCTGATTACTCAGAAGGATTATGGATTCAAGAGATGATGTAGTTGATACTATCAGATGATATTGATATTGATGATGGTGCTCATGATTTGACTATGAGATATCCTGTGTGGCTATGATGATGCTATTGGTTGAATGGTATGTTTTTTCTCAAGACCATTTCCTTTAATACCTCCCTAAATAGGAGGGAGTGTTGATATTATGGTATCTTCGAGAGGTATTAACCTCTACATGTTACCCTGACAAGACTAGAATATTCTAGGAAGCAAGAGAAACCCCAAAACATTGGATAATAACCCTAGGAGACAAGTCGACTTAAGAGAATATTTATTATTGAGTTATTAGCCTCCAGAAGTAGAAGTTAGCCCAATTAGGTCACTTGGAGGACTATAAATAAGAGGGTGCTAGAGCTCATTTGACACACTCACTCTCACAACTATAATACCAGTAGTGCACAAGTTTGGAGAGGAGTTGTAGCTGCAACTGCAACTGACATTTTGGTTTTGGTTTGGAATTTCTCTTGGTTATGGTTTGGACTTTCTTCTTGGTACGCTAGCCATAGAGAGAGGTACGCTACCTTAGTTGGCTATTGGTTCTAGGATTTTCTTCTGGAAATATTCTCTTTGTCATGATTAAGGTGCTCCGGGGTGGCATTTGTGCCTATGGTTGGGTGACAATATTGAGATATTGTCTATGTTGAAACAAACACATCTATTTTTCTAACATTATGTTCTTATAATATTTTAATTTCATGTCCTTATCGATGATACATATGGAACTAGATCCAAATGGTATGCATGTGACTATCCCGAGGTAGTGGGATATAATAACATTCCTTTTGTTAGTGTACAAAGGGTAATTCTAAATCATAACTAGAAGATAGACTATGAAATCTAGTGTTGAGATTTATGACATGGACAATATGGCCAGAAAGGAACTGATATATTTTTGATGAAAAGTAAAACCAATCCATTTAATTCAAGGGAGAATCATAAGGAATATCAAAGAGACCATCTTCTATAAATTTTGGAACTAAGAGTATTGATGGGCATAGAAGAAGCAAGCTCAATCCAACATTTTAGGGAATTGATCTTATCGAGTTTATTAGATTCACTACATACCAATAATATATTATTACTCCCCTCCCAATTGCATGGTTCCTCCCAAGTCCACCCTTCAGCTAGTGTACTTCTATGTTTTCTCAACCAATATATTTTTAATCTAAAGACCAATCCAATACAATTTATTCAAGGGAAAATAGTAATGCACATTATAGTCACAATCTTCTTCTAAATCTTGGAAACAAGAGGATTTCATGAGCATCCAACAACAAGTTTAGTATATCATTTTGAGATACTGATCTTACCACTCTATTACATTCACTACATGTCAATCCTATAACATTAATCCCATCCCCAATTGGATAGTTACCACAAAATCCACCCTTCATCTAAGTTGAACTTTTGTGCTAACTCAAAAAGTAATATGGGTTGTGTAGGTCTAAGTTGAACCTTATGGAATGAAGTAGGAAACATAATATAATGCATAGAACTTTGGCATGTCCAATGATAATGGAGCAATTATCATGTCTTTCCAAAATTGAGTAGAAATTGTTCAATCTATGGGCACTTAAATTTTGATAATCTCCTTCAATTATCAAAATTTAGTCATACATTGGAGGTTATATGCTCCTCATTAGGATAGCCTCTAACTACTTAAAGGATTTGACTTTTTCATATTAAGTTCTATTCATTGACTAGGGAATTATGAAATTAGGAACACATTGGTAGATGCATTGGATAATGCTCTCCTTTATGATATCCTCTAGATAATCAAAGGATTTATTCAGTTCTCAAATAAAAAAGGAGAAACTAGCTAAAAAAGAATCTATGGAAGTCACATATGGAAGTCACATAACCAAAGGCCTATGAAGAAATCTAAATTGTTGTATGAAAAATAACTACATGATTTGGATCCATAGGGAAGGAGAAGGCATATGAAGAAACCTAAATTGTTGTATGAACAATAATTACATGATTTGGATCCAGGAGAAGGAGGAGGCGTACTTGAACTATGATTACCAATAGAGTGTGATATAAAGTGGGGAAGTATGTCAAAATTGAAGAGGTATATGGTTAAAATTATAATTATAATAATCTCACCACTGTGACCCTTTACATAATAATCATGATAGGGTTAAAGTTTATGTAATGTGGAATAGATTGTCATCATATTTAAAGAAAGGTATATGTGTCACATAGTCTACATCATGATTCTTAATGTAACATGAAAATTTTCTATAACTCGTTGAACAAAGACACTATGAAGAGGAAGAGACCTGTTATAAAGGGTGTGACATTTTGAGAAAAATCAAAATTTGGATACCCTTTTGCCATTACTCTTAGATTAAAGAAAGGCACTACTAAGAGGAATAGACACATCATGAAGGATTTTATACCATTTCTCCATTACCACTACCATGGGTACATTATGTTAAGCCATGTCCATAATATCAATCAGAGAGTTATTGAAAAATACCATTGCTTTGGAGGAGTTCTGGATTTTTTTTAATCTTTACATGACATAGTTTATGTTGATTCAACCCTGACTGTTGATTCAACAAAAACATGTTACCATATGTTGATTCAACGATGGATTTTACCCAACCAGTAAGCACTCCTACATTCATATCCAAGTATATTATATAACTCCGAGAAGGATGACCAACGTGCAATTAGACCTTTCTAAAGTATTACGACATAGCCCTAGCAACATTACTTTCTAAAGTTTATATGGTCATTTATATAACTCCGAGAAGGATGACCAACGTGCAATTAGAACTTTCTCTTAAAGTGTTAAGACATAGCCATCTATAGCCTTCATAAGAAAAACAACTTTATATAGCATGTCCTCAACCATCCCATTTTTCTCTCCCTAGTAAATTTGCATTGTCTCATGGTTTTTGAAGGGATAAGTGGCTCATCTACAGATGACATGAGGAGCATATCAACAGCAACACAAATCTCTGATTTCAATTTACAAGAGCATCCTTTTCTTCTAAAATGCAAGGAAGCAATTTAGGTGTGATTTCAATTTACAAGAGCTAAGAGGGAAAAGGACATCTCTTTTTCTCTTCTAAAATGAGAGGTGGCAATTTTGTTTGGTGACTCAAGGAGCAAGAATGAATGAACTTGTTAACAAATTTATCCTTAAGAGAAATCCTTTATAAAGTCAAATCTTTTGGACATGAAATTCATTTTCAAGCATCTTCAGTTATTGTATAGATTAGTTCTCTTAAAATTTGAGAGAACAACCATAACATACAAATAATAATTTCTATTACACAATATTACATGTATATATAGTTGGAATCAGATCCAATTATCTCCAAACATAAAAATAATTATTGAAAAAATCTTTCAACAACTTTCTATAAATCTTCAACAAATCCAAACCTATTTATTATAAACATTATTCCAACAGGTTCAACAATATAAAATAAGAAAATTTTCAAGGTTTCAATTTTCACCCTCTGCCTACCTTGATTCGATTCTCAGCGTTTGTTTTCAAGCATCCATCCGAAGATATTTGATATTTGACAAGATAGAGGAAAAAAAAATTGCGGCATAGTGAAGCTGATGGATCGTACTCATAAAAACTGCAAATGTTATATTTTGTTTATCTATATGTCGATGAAGCACTTATGGATCATAACTAAAATACCACCTACGGAAATCCATTACACCAAGGAAAAATACTTTTACCAAATATTTATTTTTTCCAATTTTACAAGAAGTTAATAGCTTGAATTTTTGTAAAACGAAACAATTTTGAATGAAATACAAACTTGGAAATATTTAAGCACAGATGACTGCTAAGCCAACTTACATGACATCCAGGAAAAACCATGGTGACTCCTCCTCCTTGTCTGATTGTTGCGTCTCACAGAGTTGCCACCTGAATTGCCATGCTGGCACCAATTCATCCTCTCTGTCAACTTGTTGCGTCTCACAAAGTTGGTTCAGAACGCTCTCCTCTCTGTCAATTCTGCGAGACCGAAACTCCTGCGATGCTTGTTTCTTCCTCTACTTAAAACAAATTATCTGTTGAGACATTAAATGTAATGAAGTTTCTGTTACATCGTATGTAGGAGGATCATCCCACGCGTAACCAGGGGTGTTGAGTGTGCCGTTAGAACGCCGGATACGTCGCCCTCGCCTGGTAATTAGAAGAATCGCCCAATTAATGACCAACTAACCAACTTTGTGTTAAAAGAATGACATTTTATATCTAATCCTCTTAGTTCGAGACTGACTGTCAATGTTTGGGCTACCAAATTGGGAGGATCGCCTACTAAATGCGCAACTAACCAACTCAATGATAAAACTATAGGATTCTATAACAAACCCACCCTTTTTAGCTGTCATACTCATTGTTGAAAAGGAGTTAAGACAAATCGGTAAGTGTTAGATAGATACACACAAGTTTAATGTTGAACAGAATAACCAACACAATTATGTGGAAAATAACATAAATAAATAAGAACAAATTAGTAATGAAGTTTATATATATATATATATGGGAACAGATAAAAAAAAAATAAGTAATGAAATTGTCATGTACATATATTTATATGAATGAGAATATGAGAAAATGCTTTTCAACATCATTCTTTTCAGGTTATTGTTTAAAGAATAATACAAGGTTTTGTTACAACTCATAAAAGGTATTGTTTATACCTTTTGTGAACTCACAAAAGGTATGGTTTAAGTTTCTTCTCTTGATCCAGCCAAGCAAGTTGAAGCTAATAATAAGTTGATGTGCGAAACATAAATTTCAATGCTCAATGGAATTATAATCAGCTATTTCATCAAAGAACTCTACAAGTTTATGTCAAATACATAATAGACAATCTTTTAAGGCCGACATCACCAACCCATTTGTATTGCTATAACCAAGAGGACATGGGTTTTAGTTTCGATCTCCCAAACTTAAATATTAAAATGCCAAACAAAGTTACAACTCTTAAATACCTAAAAAAAAATCTCTTAACAACAATCCAATGCCATTAATGAGGATTCACCATAAGCAAGTGTACTACTCCCATTTCTTATACAAAGTCAAGTCTCATGTATACCACTGAATAAACTTGACATCCAATGGCATTATAATATGGAACATTCGTCATGCATTAAATCTATGTCAATCTCACGAGCCTTATTGGCTTCAACAACCTTACACCAAGCTCTCTCAAGGTCCTAATTGGCTTGCAATCCTCATATCGATGCTTTTCAAAGTTATTTTTAATTTTTTTTCTATAACATATTGCAAATTTTAATCTTATTCCTATTCTATGGGAATTTAATCCCTAAGTAGTAACGAAAAACAAAAAGATCCGTCATCTCAATCTTACATAACAATTGAAATTTTGATAATTCAAATCTTCTTTTGTCATTCATTGAAATACAATTTTATGATAAATATATGTTTATAATATAAAATATTGAAAATTTTAATCTTATTTCAATTTGATGGGAATTTAATCCTTAAGTAGTAATGAAAAACAAAAAGATCCCTCATCTTAATTTTAAATAAATAACAATTGAAACTTTGATGATTCAAATCTTTTTTTGTCATCACTAAATAACATGATGTCATTGAAATACAATTTTATGATAAATATACGTTTATAATATAGCTTAAAGTAGATATAATGATCTCCATATCTACTTTAAAATCCTTGCTCCAATATAAACCACAAGACTTCTATTTCTAGTACCTATTTTTTTAGTGATTGTTTTAATCAATCTAATGGATTTTTATCATCAACACATAAGGCCCTCTTTCTCATCAACCTATCAACCTTCTAATCTATGCCTTAGTGTATTTCTCATTCATGACAAACCCGTCTCAACTTCTAGTATGACTAGAAGAGTATCGACCACAATAGCTTCAATCATGGTCCCACTAGTGGCGAACCCATGTTCCTCATGGCATTCAACTAAACCACAACTTGTGTCTAATCTTTAGTGTGTTAGTAAATCTTCCTTACTATTTATTTTATGGAAATCTCCAACCAATTATCATGTATACAAAGGTTACTCTAGATTATCAACCTTAATTAGAAAAATGTTACCATTGACTCTACCCTCAATGCACATGCCAATAAAAGTTACCAATATTGAGTTTGTTAGTGTTTACTTCACTAATAAACTTGGAACAACTTACTATTTTAATGTCCACATATTTTTTTTAATACTCATACCAACTTTAATGTCACTTCCATCTTAATGTGAATCTTATATATTGACTTGTAACAATATGTAATTCATGATAGTTTTGATCATTAGTAGGATCAAGATTTCTAAGAATTGTCTTTATAGTTCTAAGACACAATGATTCCCAATATTTCTTTGATGTTGATCATTCTTTGTATCTCATTTCCTTGTACTAAGCATCGATGTACAATTGATCCAACATCTCGTGTTGATCTAGTTTATCTTATTTTGGCTCTATTATCTCTTAAAAAAAAATTATCTTCTCTATTTACGCAAATTCCTCACACATAACATACTTAAGTACATACAAAAGGGTTGGATACAATGGTGAAGAGAAAGTATTTTTTCACGATTGGGTAAGGTTCAATTCCTATTAGGGATTTTCCTCAAGTGATGCAGGAGCATCACCAACAAAGCACGAGTGGAGGACAACAAGGCGCACTAGCGCGCCACACAAATATTTTGAAGGGATTGTAATTAGAGAACATCTTTAATGTTTTGAGGCGGATGATCTCATAAGGATCATTGGAGAATGTATTTTCTTTGAATGAAGCTGATTAATTTATAGATTCAATGTGTTCGATCTTATCTATCTGTCACAAATATTTATTGTAATAAATTCTAAGTAGTTGATAGATTTTAATTCGATAGGATTGCTCTAGAGTAATTGGAGGGAAGAGTTCGAAGAGCCCCTCTTGTATAAATATTTTTATTGTTTCCAAGAAGAGGTTGCTGGCACTCTAGTTATTGAGAGTTGTTTCCATTGTAGATAAGCCTCGAGAGCTACCGAGAAGAGTTTATGAACACATGTATATTTCAGTTGAATGAATATAATAGAGGAGCATTGTCCCAAATGTGTGGTGTTGTTGTGTCTATCTGAGTAAATGAATGGTAGATTGTTTGTTTATTTCAAATTCTCTATTATTTCTTGTTCTTGTGTTGATGAATGCATTTACATGGTTAAATATATGAATCTGTAAAGATTTAGATAAGGTTCAATTGTTTCTCTTCTATGAGCAATTGCAAGTGTGCATATGGTCTGCAAGGTGTGTGTTGAGAGAGTCTGTTTCGAATCACAAGCTCAGAAGAGATAACATGAATCTTATATGTGCAAGGAGTGCATAACATCCACAAGGTGTGCGTGATAGAGTCCATTTTGACTCGGAAGGTTCTGGAGAATCAAGATTGAAGGAAGTTTGTCCGCAAGGAGTGTGTGACAGGGTCTTTTGGCTTTGAATCTCAGGAGGAGTAGCGAAGGTTGTCCACATATAAGTTTAGTTGTGGAGGAGGATGTGTTGCAAGGCATGCACAGGATGAAAATTTGACCAAGTGTCAAAAAGAATATTCTAAGAAGGAAAAATTTTGAGGAAGAACAAGTTCAAGAAGAAGAGTGGTGAGAAATATCCAAAGGAATTAATACTTAAGGTTTCCCATAGATTAATGAGAAAAATCCATCTAGAAGGGATTGGGATCGTTCTAGACCGTCAGATCTTGGAAAAGTTGCATGAAGGATAGTCGTGAGGTGTTTCGACATTTCCAAATTTGAAGCATTTCGAAGTGTTGAGAAGTGGGATTGTCAAATTCTTGAAATCGCGAAGTGAATATTGATCGTTGGTTGCGAGGAAACCTGTGGAAGTGGATTAGAGAATCCAAGAGTTAGGCGTCCGAAGAAGTGGTATTTGGGGTAAATAAAATTTCGCAAAGTCACAAAACCCAAAGTATAGTTGGCCTGTCATATCTGGGGAGACACGTGGAAAAGATTCATGGATTCGGGGAAAGGTGTTTCAGAAGGAAATAAAAGGAAGATGTCTCAATATCGTCGAAGCTAAAGTTACAAAAGGGTTGGCCCGAGGTCACATCCCATGGTCACATTAAGGGAAGAGTCTAGCACGAGACTAGTACACACAAATCATTGTTGCCAAGCACCAGAGAGAAAAGTAGCAAGTACTCTGAACTTGTAGGTGACATGAAGGGGACCTGTGTGTGAGTATTGATTGTTTAGGGTATTTTGAATGCCCAAAGAACCAATTCGGTTCAAGGAATTCAAAGATCCAAGACTGGGAGGTCATAGAATTCCCAGGAGGGAAGGGGGTTTTGCATCAAGTGGTATTAGAGCCATATGGAATTGATTTTTGTAGGGAAACGAGACAGAGAAGTAGGTTGATATCATTAAGTTGTATCAGATACATCAACACAATGCCAGCTAGGAGATGTGTTGAGTCACCTGTAGAAAATAGATTTATGGAAAGGGAGATGAGAAAACTCAAAGCAAGGTTGGATGCCATGGAAACAGTGCAAAGGAGAGCAACTGATGTTGGAGACGTCAGTGATGTAGAGAATAAATAAGTGGAAGTTGAAGAAGTTGTATCAAAGGATGTTGTGGAAGATTTTTTTTTTAAAGAGGTTGTCAAGTTGGGAGCTAGAGAAAAGATAGACATACCAATGTATGAAGGTAATTTGGACGTCGAATAATTTATTGATTAGATATGAGAAAGGACATGTATTTCAACTATGAATATGTCTATGAGGAGAAAAAGGTGAAACATGTTGTCACCAAGTTGAAAGAACATGTAGTACTATGGTGGGATGAACTCCAGGCTAATAGGAGAAGTAAGGGAAAACAAAATATTAAGAGATGAGATCGAATGGTAGCCAAGCTAAAGGATAAATTCATACCCAATGACTATAAGATAAATCTATTCAGGAGACCGCATAACCTGAGAAATAAAGGAATGATTGTGAAGGAGTACACATAGGAGTTCTATAAGTTGAGCATTAGGGATGGACAAAGAGAGAGATATTGCAGAAAAAGTTGCCAAATACATCAATGGCCTGAGATATGAAATCTAGGACAAAATCAATATGATGACTCTAAGGACAGTAGAGGATTCTTACCAGATTGCGCTGAAAGAAAAGGAAAAGTTGGCCAGAAAGAAGAGTCAACAAAGCAGAGATAGAAACTTAAACAGAGGGAAATGAGTTGCCCATGACATGGTGCAGAATCCAAAAGGTGAGACAGAGAAACCACATAGTCACTCAGACAGAGGAGGAATTTCTCGAGGAAGACAGAGTGGTGGTAGAAAATATTTTCGTAGAGAAAGAGGAAGAGGTAGAGGAGGAGAGGTAAATTCTTATGCCTATGGAAAGGTAGAACACAGGTCTTGTGAATGTCATAAGAGAAAGAAAGAAGGAGGTGAAGCTCACATTTCAAAAGCACAAAAGTGATATGTTGAGGAAAAAGGCATAGAAGATGGGAGATCTTTGATGATGAATAAGGTTCTCTTAAAACTAGAGCCAAAGGTTGAAAATGCAGTACAGAGGAACACTTTATTCAAGACAACTTGCAAGACTAAAGACAAAGTATGCAAGGTGATAATTGAGAGTGGGATCATTGATAACTTAATATATACGGAGATGGTGGAGAAATTGGATCTGGATATGACTGCACATCCAACACCGTATAAAGTCTCACGGTTGCAGAAAGGTCATCAGGTAACAATAACTAAACAATGCCTTATTGAATTTCAAATAGGAGGATATGCGGATGTTATTCTGTGTGATGTGATTCCCAGGGATGTATGTCATGTTTTTTTGGGAATACCATGGTAGTAAGATAGAAATGTCATTCATAATGGGAGAAGAAATACTTATACTTTGGAGAAGAATATTAGGACGCACATTTTACTGTTGATTGAGGAGAATCAAGTGAAAGAAGAAGCCAACATGAGCATACTTCTCATCCGTTGGAAGGAAATCCTGAGTGAAGTTAAGAAGGAACAAGAGATGTATTTTGTTGTAGTGAGGAAGCCAAAATTTATCCTCACAAGTAGTTCTATGGAGGATCTGCCTGAGGAAATTTAGGAGTTGTTGGAAAATTTTGCTCACATAGTAGTGGATAAGTTGTCAAGCTCATTTCCACCTATCAAAAGTATCAACCATCACATTGAATTGATATCTGGAGAAATCATGTGGAACAAAGCAGAGTACATATTGACACCTAAAGATAATGAGGAGGTAAAGAGGCAAGATCAGGATTTGCTAGACAAATTTTTGGTCAGAGAAAGCTTGATTCCATGCACAATACCAACTGTGTCGAGTCTGAAGAAGGATGGATGATGGAGAATGTGTACAAACTCAAGATCCATAAAAAATATCACCATTAGGTACATATTTTCATTCCCAAGGATGGATGACTTAATGGATTGTTTAAGTGGAGCGAGCTCTTTTTCATAGATAGATTTGAAAAGTGGATATCACCAGATAAGGATGAGACAAGGTGATGAGTGGAAAACAACCTTCAAGACAAATGATGGATTGTATGAATGGCTTGTTATGTTGTTTGTCTTAACAAATTCCCTAAGTATTTTTATGAGGTTGATGAATCAAGTGTTGTTATCATATATCTGGATGATATACTGGTCTTCAGTAAAACTGAAGAAGAGCATATGAGGCACTTAACATTAGTGATTAGGAGGTTGCAGCGGGAGAAGTTGTTGATAAATTTAAAGAAATCCTCTTTTATGAAGACATAGCTCAATTATTTGGGTTTTGTGATCTCTTCGAATGAATTGAAGATGGATCTCAAAAAGGTGAAAGAAATCAAATAATGCTCATCACCAAGGAGTATATTTGCGGTGAGAAGCTTCCATGGATTAGAAAGTTTCGATAGGAAGTTCATCAGAAATTTCAATGAGATCAATGCACATGTGATGGATACAGTGAAGAAAAGACATAAGTTTTTCAAATGGACAAAAGAGGCTGAGAAACGATTCAATATATTGAAGGAGAAGATAACAGAACAACTAATTCTAGTCTTGCCATATTTTGAGAAGACATTTCAAGTGAGATGTGATGTGAGTGGATTTGAAATTGGGGTGGTCCTGAGCCAAGACAATAGGCCTGTTGCATATTTTAGTGAGAATCTGAATGAAACTAAGAGAAATTAATTTGCATATGATAAAGAGTTTTACGCCATAATTCAATCCTTGAAGAAATGAAGGCACTATCTTGTTCCAAAAGAGTTTGTTTTGTATAGTGATAATCAAGATTTACAATTCATAACCGGACAAGAGAAATTAAACCAGAGGCATGTGAAGTGGATAGATTTTATGTAAAATTTCACTATTGTCATTAAACATATTTTTTTTAATGCTAACAAGGTTGTTGATGCATTGAGGAGGAGATGTTTAATTCTGCAGGAATTTCAAGTCAAAACCTTGGGGTTTGAACACCTTAAGGAAATGTACTATGGTGATCCAGATGTTAAGGAATCATATGAATCATGTAAGAATCCTATGCTCGGAGATAGAAGTCATTGGGATGAATATCTGATTCAGGATGGGTTTCTATTTAAAGGATTCATGTTATGCGTACCAAAGTGTTCAATGAGGGAGAATTTGTTGAAGGAAAAGAATAGTGGAGGTCTAGCCAGACATTTTGGCCATGAAAACATGTTTTCACAGTTGAACGATTTGTATTATTGTCCAAGCATTAGGGAAGAGCTGAAAAGGTTTGTGAACATATGTAAGATTTTCCAGTATGCAAAGGGGAAGAACAAGAATACTAGGTTGTATGAACCATTTCCTGTTCCATAGAGGCCTTGGATTGTGATAAGCATGAATTTTTTGTTGGAGTTTCCGAGGACACAAAGAGGAAGTGATTACATATTTGTGATAGATGAGAGGTTTTCAAATATGTTTCACTTTATCCCATGGAATAAGACTAGTGATGAAACACACATTGCTAACTTATTTTTCAAAGAAGTTGTGAGACTTCATGGATTACCCAAGAGTATTATTTCAGACAGAGATACCAAATTTGTTGGTCATTTATGAAGAACATTGTGGAAGAATATGTGAACAAAAATATACTTTAGTTCTTCATATCACTCTCAAACGGATGGACAGACTGAGGTGGTGAACCGAAGTTTAGGATATTTGCTGAGAAGTTTGGTCACTGAACACCATAACCAGTGGGATCAGATCATCACACAAACAGAGTTTGCTTACAATGAATCAGTAAACAAAAGTACCCAAAAGATTCCATTCCAGATAGTGTATGGAATGAATCTGAGGGGAGTGTCATAGTTAAGATATCTGGAGCAGAGTGAATTTAGGAGTGTCAGAGCTAGAGACTTCACTGCAGAAATGCAGGAGCTTCATATTAAGATCAAAGAGTAGTTGCGGAGGAGAAGTAATGAATATAAGCACATAGTTGATAAACATAGGAGGAAACTTCAATTTGAAGTTGGAGATCAAGTTCTAACAGATCTTATAAAGGATAGGTTCCCAAGATGAACATACAATAAACTGAATTTGAAGAAGATATGACCCTGCAAAATCCTAAGAAAATTTGGTGAGAATGCTCATGATATAGAGCTACCAGAAGATGTGGGTATATCACCCATATTCAACATTGCTAACATGTATCCTTACAGGGAAGATGGAACTAGAGGACCCGAAGATCAAAGGGAGATCCAGTGGAAAAAGTAGATGCATTTAGTAGATAATCCACAGATGGAGCAAATCGTAGATTGGTGAATTGGTAAGAAGACCAGAAGGAAAACATATATTGAATGTTTGGTAAAATGGAAGGGACACCAAATAGAATATGCTAGTTCGACAAGAGAAGCTGAAATCCATAAGAATGGAAGGTTAGTGAAGGAGCTCATGGACAAGATTCCATGAATTGTTCAGCCAGAGGAGTATGATGGAGGAGCATCACCAACAAGTCACGAGTGGAGGACAAAAAGGTGCACTACCACACATTTTGAAGAATTTTTAATTTTAAAGAAGGAGTATCATGTAAATATTTTGAAGGGATTGTAATTAAAGAACATCTTTAATGCTTTTAGGCAGATGATATCATAAGGATCATTGGAGAATGTATTTTCTTTTAATGAAGTTGAGTGCAGTATAGATTCGATATGTTCGATCTTATTTGTCTGTCACAAATATTTATTGTAATAAATTCTAAGTAGTTGATAGCTTTTAATTTGATAGGATATCTCTAGAGTAGTTGGAGGGAAGAGATCGAAGAGCCCCTCTTGTATAAATCTTTGTATTGTTGCCCAAAAGAGGTTGTTGGTACTCTAGTTATTGAGAGTGTTTTCCATTGTAGCTGAGAGTCGAGAGTTACCAATAAGAGTTTAAGAACACATGTATATTTCGGTTGAATGAATATAATAGAGGATCATTGTCCCAAATGTGTGGTTTTGTTGCATCTATCTGAGTAAATGAATTCTAGACGGTCTGTTTATTTGAAATTTTTTGTTATTTCTCATTCTTGTGTTTATGAATGCATTTACATGGTTACATGTATGAATCTGTGAAGATTTAGATAAGGTTCAATTGCTTCTCTTCTATGAGAAATTGCCAGTGCACATAAGGTCTACAAGTTGTGCATTGACATAGTCTGTTTTGACTCATGAGCGCATAAGAGATAATGTGAATCTTATATGTGCAAGGAGTGCATAACGTCCACAAGGTGTGTGTGATAGAGTCCATTTTGACTCAGAAGGTTCTAGAGAATCAAGATTGAAGGAATCTTGTCTGCAAGGAGTGCATGAAAGAGTCTTCTGACTCTGAATCTCATGACGAGTAGCAAAGTTTGTCCATAGATAAGTTAAGTTGTGGAGGAGGATCTGTTGCAAGGCATGCACAGGATGAAAATTCGACCAAGGGTCGAAAAGAGAATTCTAAGAAGGAAAACATTTGAGAAAGAACAAATTAAGAAAGAAGAGTGGAGAGAAATATCCAAAGGAGGTAATCCTTAAGGTTTCCCACATACTAACAAGAAATATCCGTCCAAGAGGGATTGGGATCATTCTAGACCGTCAGATCTAGGAAAAGTCGCATGGAGGCTAGTCGCGAGGTGTTTTAGCCTTTCGAAATTTGGAGCATTTTGAAGTGTTGAGAGGTGAGATCACCGAATTTGTGAAATCACAAAGTGAATCTTAACCATTGGATGTGAGGAAACCTGTGGTAGTGGATTAGAGAATCTAGGAGTTAGAGTTTCGAAGAATTGGTGTTTGTGGTAAGTGAAATTTTGTGAAGTCGTGAAACCCAAAGTATAGTTGGATCGTCATATCTGGGGAGACATGTGGAAAAGATTCATGGATTCAGGGAAAGGTGTTTTGGAAGGAAATAAAGGGAGAAGGTCACAATATCGTTGAAGCCAAAGTTACAAAAGTGTTGGCCTGAGGTCACAACTCATGGTCACATTAAGGGAAGAGTCTAATAGGAGACTAATACTCATGAATTGATGTTTCTAAGTGCCAGAGAGAGGAGTATAAAGTAGTCTGAACTTGTAGGTGACATCAAGGGGACGTGTGTGTGTGTATTGATTGTCTAGGGTTTGTTGAAGGCTTGAAGAACCAATTCGGTTCAAGGAATTTGAATATCCAAGACTGGGAGGTCATAGAATCCCTGAGAGGGAAGGGGGTTGTGCATGATCAAGCAACCCATGGAGTCACCTTGAGGTAGTTTTTGGATGTGTCATTGCACCCAACTGTATTATATTTAATAATATCTTAACCCATGCACACATAACTGGATCAAATCCCACCCCCATGTCCTATAAATATAGATACCTCCAAGGATTAACTAATTGGTAAATTCTCCTTTGCAAAGTCTGCAAGGATATCTAGATCAAATATCATCTAGTCCTTTGGAGTTACTAGCTTCTTATGAGGTTAGCGATATTGATCCACCTTCCATTAAGAACTTCTAGGGAAAAATAGGGAGAGATCTACATAGGATAGCTTAGTAACACCCCCATTCTTTTCTTAAGTGTGTGAGTGTTGGCTAGGATTATTTCCTAAATATAAACATACTTAACTATAAATATCATAATCATGTATTCCTTTTCATCATTTGTGAACCCTCTAATAAATCAATCTACAACCTAATAACTTTTTCTTGGTAGAGTGACCATTCAAAGGTGTTCATAGCTACCCCATCACTATTGCACATCACAAGTAGATTAGATACAATCCTTAATGCAACATAGTTCGTGATATTGACCAATCTCTCTCCAGATTGAAAGGACTTTGTGCCTAATGTGACTAATAATGCCTTGGGTCCATATCAACTTGACCCTCTATATTACTCCACGTAGATCTCCACATCCATTTTCCATGAAAAAATAATTATCTTCACATCTATATTCTTGATTTCAATATCACATATTGCTCAATGTGAATAACAACCTTATTGAAACCATTTTTACTGTATAAAAAATTATACCTTCATATCCAGAAGATCAAACAAATTCTAACTAGATTACACCAAAAGGTGGACTTTAAACTTATTGACATACTAAAAGTGGGTGACAATGGGGTTGTCCATAGACCTTCAAAGGAAGAGAATCAATAGGAGAGTACCCATACATTTGATCATGAGGATGATCTAGAGGTTTCAACAGATGTTATGCTAACAATATTCATGATTTGGATTCTTGATTATTTCAATGAGTTTCATGTCATAACTAATAACCTACTATGCTATTTACTTATTGGATTAAGATATGATGATTTTTAGAATCCAAAGGGCATATAGAACCTCAATATTTCTATATTTTCTTTTAGAGATTTAATTTTATGTATCTTGAAATCTATAGTTTATGTATATTAATAAAAGAATTCATATCTTCATCGTTGAATGCAATATAAATAAATAAAATTTAAATGTTTGAGGTGTAATTATTTGGATTTAACATTATGTACATCAATATTACATTTTTAATTAAAATTTGAATATTTTTTATATTTTTTATTTAGACAAATCAAGTTATTCCTTATATGTTCGTTGCATGAATGGACATTTCTAGTCCTTGTTGATGTTTTGGTAGAAATGAGAGGTATTAACCTCCAAATGTAGATTTTGTACTTAGAATATAATATACCGGAGATAAGAGAACAATTAAACATATGTGTGAAAACCCTAGAAGAGAAGTCGACCCAAGGAAAATAGTAATAAAGAAATAGAAAACTCAAGAAAGAGAAGTCGGCCCCACCTAGAAAATTCACTTGGAGAGGCTAATATAAATAAGAAGGTGCCTTATCTCATTTGGTCACTCTCACTTACACTCACTCAGAATAAGGAGGGTGAAATTATGAGGAGCAATAGTTGTAGCATCTGCAGTTGTAGCAGAACAAGGTGCAAGTCTGGAGAGGGTGGTGCAGCAGTTGTCGTGATGTAACATTAGTATTTTTAGTATCTCTCTTATGTTCTTCTCTTGGTAAAGGTATGATTCTATTAGTAGAGGTACGTTCTCTTGGTATTGTGTTTCTTTTACAACAATGGTTTTTCTGGTTAGGGTTTATCTGTTGGTTCTAGTATGGAATTGTTCGAATCATTATATCTAAGAAAAGGTTATTGTGATCAAGGGTGGAATTTTTGAATGCCTGTGGTTGGGTGAAAATGATCTGATATTTTCTATGGTTAAATGAGCATACCAAATTTTCAACATGGTGTCAGAGTTAGTTTCCTTCATAATAGTCTAACTGCTGGAAGGAATATCCCTAGTTTCCCCCATTGTCAAGCTCATTAAGAACTTACTGAAACCACCAAGAAGGTCTCCTAAGTAGGGAACATAATTCCCCTAGATCAGATATCCAAAAGTTTTGAAATTGAAAAATTAGGGTTTCCTCATAAAAACCCTAGGTATGCATAGCGAGTTGCATTGGCAGTTCTAGTTGTTTCATCCTAGTTGATTTCTGTCAGTTGCTTCATGGAATTTGTAGTGTTAGTTGCAACACTAGTTGTAGTGCCAGTTGCAACACCACTTGTATTACGAGTTGTATTTCCTATGGTCTAGTGAAGTTTATGATAAATCGTTGAGAAACTCATTGAAAGGATTCTAAAATTATTCTTTCCCTAGATCAACTCGCTAGCCATTCTTCTGACAGTTAGAGTTTTTGGTTTTACAACAACTACAAACCCTAACCCAAATTCCTTGGGAGCTTTCAGTGGAGATTTGGGCCTAATTTTTCATTTTCCTTGTGTGCCTTACCCTAGCACATCTCCAACTACCTTCAGATTGCAATTTGGAGCACTTTGAAGTTTTAGGATTTGTTGTTTATTGCCACTATTTTCCACTCCTATAGGAGGTATGTACATGCATATGGTTAAATTGTATCATGATATTGAGGGTATTTATAGGAGAAGGTTGTTATGGAATTATTGTGATCATCTGAACATCTAGGTTGCATCTTTATCTACTAAATTTATGATTATTTCTAGCCAAATTTAAATTTATAAGTTGTCTTTAGTCAAAACATTAGATTGATTAAAGTTGAGTTTATATATATTTTATTTGCATTATATTCGCTAACTGATATTTCTATCAAGAAATCTTATTGTCTTAGTACAGGGGATAGGTTGGAGAGAATACTTGTCATCTTGAGTGAAGGAGACTCATAATAAAAGAAACAACACTCATTCTTAAAGATAAGACTCTAGGTTCTAGGTTTGATTGATTAAATTGATAAATTTCCAATTTGCACATATCAAGTTTGATATTTTCTACATTACAAGAAAACACTATAGTTGTGGAAACAATCCTTGAAAGGTTTTATTACTCCTAGATACAATGAATACTTAGTAGCATGTGAGTATTATTGATCTAAAGGCTTATTGTACTTGTTTGCAAGATGAACTAACATCTCCTCTAGGAGATATATATATATATATATATTCCAATCAGGTCACCTTCGTAATGCTATGATGATTACCATGAAAATGAGTTTTATTCTTGTTAACATAGATATGTTCTCATAAAAATGCTATTATATTGGAAATAATTTTTCTCTTGTTGCTCTTGTCTCAGGTAGGTTACCATGGAGGAATGATCAGTCACAATAATGGAATAGTGTTGTTCACATTTCTTATTATTGTATTCTTATTTTGGATCTTTTTCCAAGCAGGTCACAAGTGATCTCTATAAGAAGGAGCTACCTTGAAGATTGTTCTCGTTATTCTTTGTATTATTATTATTATAAGAGTACTAGTATTGTCTATTATTTTCCCTTGTTGTTGGCCTTGATCCGGGCAGGTCACAGGTGATAAATCTGAGGGGATCTATAGTGACAGTTGTAGGAGGAAACATATTAGATGGTATCTAGTTTGAGATATGGATCAGACTATCCAAATAAGAAGTTGTATACATGACCATATACATCCATGTACCAAAGAAAAAGAGGATGAAATTAAAACCTTATGGAAATAATGGTACCTTTTCAAGATACAAATTATTTCATATGGAGATTGATTGTAACAAGTAGAAGGATCCAAATATGACCAAAAATATCCCTCTAGTTTAGTTGATATC